>PDIM01010317.1:79174-116235 GCA_002811675.1 Ichthyosporea sp. XGB-2017a | reverse complement strand
AAAAAAAAAAAAAAAAAAAAAAAAAAAAAAAAAAAAAAAAAAAAAAAAAAAAAAAAAAAAAAAAAAAAAAAAAAAAAAAAAAAAAAATTCACCCGCCAAAACAAAAAAGAAAATTTTAATCTTTTTTTTTTTGATTTTCTCGTTTTAAGCAAATCTAATCAATCCATATTCTTCTTTCTTTCTTTCTCTTGTTCCATATTAGACATAGCGGATCAACTCCAGTGGGTAGTGGGCGAGGGACAATGAGGCTACTAACGATCCTGCGGGGTGCAGTGGGGTTAACGGGCCCAAGATCATACAGCACTGGAAGGGCCAAGGTGTTTGACACGTGGAGGGAGGCGTGTGTGGTGAATCAACAGCGGAGGGCAGCGGCCCCGTGGAGGGTGGCTGTGGCCATGTCTGGAGGGGTGGACAGTTCTGTGACGGCGCTGCTGCTGAAGAAGAAGGGCTTTGAGGTGATTGGGGTGTTTATGCGGAACTGGGACGATGTGAATAATGAGACGGGGCAGCAGTGCAGTGCAGAGAGGGATTACAAGGCTGCGTGTGGTGTGGCGGAGAGGATTGGGATCCAATGTGTTCGAGTGGATTACGAAAAGGAATATTGGAATAATGTATTTACCACATTTGTGGACGAGTTTTCGTTGGGGAAAACTCCAAATCCAGATGTGTATTGTAACAGGGAAATCAAATTCAAAGCCCTGTTCGATGATGTTTTTACAAAGAAGCATATCTTTGGTCACGTGGATTTTATAGCAACGGGTCATTATGCGAGATCCCTGCTTTGCTTGGATCAGTGCGGACCTGCAGATGATGATTTTGAAGCTGCGTTTGAGTCCAAGGATGCGTATGGGCTGATGGGACTTGCAAAAGGAGATTCTGTGAAGGATCAAACTTATTTTTTGTCGCAAATCTCTGGACAGGTGCTTCGCAATGTCCTTTTCCCATTGTCAGATTTACCAAAACACAAAGTAAAGCAGCTCGCAGAGGAAAATGGGTTCTATGATATAATCAACAGAAAGGAATCTGCGGGTATTTGCTTTATTGGAAAGAGGGATTTTGGACCATTTATTGAAAAGTATCTGCAGTCGGGGGAGTCGCGGGATGAAGGGGCGGGGGGGGATGAATCCCCTGCTCGGATTTACAGTGCAGAGGATGGGCGGTTGATGAAGACTCTTCCACACGCCCCTAATCTGGCAAAAATCTTGACCATTGGGCAAAAGTTGGGGATGGGGGGCGGTCATAAGACGCGGCTGTATGTCGTGGATAAGAATCTCAAACAGAATTCTGTGCTGGTCACAGAGAATGGCAGATTCTCTCCGGCCCTTCTTAGTTTGGTCTTTTTTGTTCGCATCCCGGAATGGATCCCGCCTCCGTCGTACATGGACTCGATCCTTGAGAAGGGACATCATCATCATCCCTCGGAAGAGACTCATCTCCCTCCCAGACCTCACCGCATTCTACGCAACTGTGCAGTGCGGTGTCGCCATCGAGGGGCTCTGATTTCCTGCACAATCTCAGTCCCCGTTTCGGGATGGGACGGAGAAGAGGAAGAACTTGAAAGCGTTGACGTGACAGAAACACGTTTTATCCCGCCACATAAATCCCGCCCATTTGTCCGCGTCCATGTAAATGATGCAGACTCCCCCTTTAGGTGCATCACCCCCGGACAAGTGGCCGCGTTTTACCACAACGACATTTGCCTTGGATCAGGGGAGATTATTGGAGCCCTGAAACACACTGACAATCAAAAGGCAGAAGAACAATACAAGAGTGCACACTGTTAAATGAAAATGGCGTGAGAATCACCATCTCCCGTGGATAAGAGGACAAAGGGATTACTTGCTCCAAATGGGAAGACTTATGCTGCTGACTTCAGTGATACGTAACTTTTCTATGTAACAGAATTGTGACCAGGTCGCTGCTTTTTTGTTTGACACCTTCGACTCTCTCGGCTGTTTGCAATGAGAAAAAAAACCACTATGAGAACATGCACCTTGGAAGCAGAGGCGCCTCTTTTACAGACGATAATACCGACCCAGCCGTTTGTGCAAACGTCCTTCTGTGGAATAAAGCAAACCTGTTTTTTATTAAGAAATTAACGGAAGGGATGTAAAGGCCTTTATATATTTTAGGATGATGTGTACTTTACTGCATATAGTAAGTAGGAAACAAACCAACCTGCTATAAGCTCCGTTTGTTGCGGAGTCATGTGACAGGCTGCGGGGAAAAACTGAAACATTGAAATTGGCACAACTGTCAACAATTCTCAGTAAATACGAGACCTATTACCAATTGTCCTTTCTCATTTCCACGCTTAGTGAAGGCATCATTTAAAGCAAATTGTGTTCTTCTCCAGTAGTCTTGTTGAGCCAATATCTGAGGTGTGAATGAAATGGGCATATTGCTGTCATTTGTTAGCAAGGGGACGATATTTAGCAGCAATTGATCTTGGCGCAATTCAGAACAGTACAGATCCTATAATCAAAGTGGAATCTTTTCAATCACGATTCAAATTTCTTGCAGGAAACAATGAGTTTTATATCCGTCGCTAAAGCAACAACAGGAGCACTTCTCTTGTTGTGTTTAGTAAGCGTGTATGCCGCTCCCACCGCCAATGACACCAGTGAAGATAGCACAGCGGTTCGCTGGAGCAGTTTCAAGTTCCCTTCCAGCAACGGAGCTAACTATACCGTGAACAGAGTCAAAGTCCATGGCAAACACTGCTGTCATGGATGTCATTCTTGTCATATTGAAGCCAAACAGCATGGCATTGAGATTAGAATGAAGCATAAAGGAAATTTAACCCTTTCAGAGAAAGTAGCTGAACAGTTTAAACAATATTCAAATGTTGACAACCAGTGCAGTTCCTCTGCAGGTCCACATTGCCCTGATAAACTGATCTTTGCCGCTCACATTGCCGTGTCCGCCATTTGGCATGATCTTTTTTATCACGAGTATCACCATCAAGAAGAGATCATCTATCGAGTTGCTAATTTTGAATTGCCAAGCATGGTGATTGGCTTTGATGGCAAGGAATGGTACTGGACTAGCGCAGAGGCAAGCCCTCCTCACCAAACATGCACTGTGGTAACACCAGTAAATGCCATCAGCTGTCCTTTACCTGCAAAGTACAGCACTCCTCTGGCAATGTCAACGGTAAACTGGTACTTTTTGGATACAGGTTTCGCCTGGTCTCACTCCGTATAAACCATTGATCCATATCTACTCCCAAATAAAGGTGCTTCTTCACTAATACGACAAGAGAAAAAGAGATTTGATTGCTTCCCCCGAACCAAACACAAACAAAATCTCCTTAAACCCTTAACCGCTCCTGGTACAGGACTCTTTCCTTCCACACCTCCGTATGTCTGTACAAAAAGGCACCTTGTGTTTGTTTGGAAGAAACCACCACTCGATCCTGCTCCGGGGATTTGTGTTTTGAGTTGCATTTTGTATAAAGGGGATTCAGTCAACAGTTGGGATTTTATTGATTTCACTCGCCTTTGGTTTTTTTTTAAAAAAATATTTCGATTAGCAGTTAATAGTCGGTTT
The DNA here is from genome assembly GCA_002811675.1 of Ichthyosporea sp. XGB-2017a. Lineage (NCBI taxonomy): Eukaryota > Ichthyosporea > Dermocystida > Chromosphaera > Chromosphaera perkinsii. The sequence goes on along the minus strand of PDIM01010317.1, from coordinate 112,683 downwards.
TATTTTTGTGATTTGATTTGATTCTTGTTAGTTTTAAAACATGTCATCAGCTGGCGGATTACGTGCACGAAGACAAGGGGATGGAGTTGCTATCTCAAAGTTCCCTTATCAGCCTTTGAAGAAGGATGACGACGATGAAGATAAAGACCTCAAGACGTCCTTCAAAGAGTTGGTTAGCGATCCCAGATTTATTGTATTTGCCCTGTTTTTTATCGCAATCATTGCCTTTGTGCTCTATGCCAAAGCATACAAGAAAGCTCTAAAGGGGTAAAAATTGCTTGATTCACGTTTGGTTATGAACGCTGCTGTGCAACGCTGGATTGTATTTGATTTTGTGGATTCAGTAACGGTCTTTTCCTGCGTGCATGTCCTTTATGTTTTTCTCTGGCCCTTGTAACTTTAAATCCATTCTAACCTTCATTTGTAAACGACTGCTGGGATTCAAGTTGATTAGTCTCTGTGCGGTGAAGCAATCTCACACTCCCGTGGAACTGCCGCCATTGGTTGTGCTGTGTTGTATTTTGTATTATATTTGGTGTCACATCTTCTTGTTCTTACTTTGCAAAAGACTGCTTTTGTCTCATTAAAGGGGCGAGCAAGAGGCTTCCACCCACTGGATCGCTCATATTCGAGGGCGAGAGGGAGCGAGGGGCGGTCTGTGTGAGTGTTATCGATCGTGACTAATAAAGGACGTCCGTGTATCTATCTATCCATCCATGCCCTTGTCAGAGGAGGGTGTCCTTCTCATTGAGTACCATCTTCTCTCTCTCGGGGAAATGATTGACTCGTCCATCCATCTCATTCATATCTTGTGTATTAAGGGACTTGAGTTTATGTTCCTTTGTCCAAATTTATCCTCGTGTCATGTCATGTGGTGTTTGGGTGGGGTGGTGAATGGTTGAGTAATTAACCTTGTGAAACTGGGGAGATGGAGCTGTTATACTCATTCCTCTGCATGGTTGAAGAAGATATTGGTCGAGTCTGTTTATTAGTATAGAGTGGTAGTCCGTAGTCCTCGTGTGTACTGCAACTTCTTCTTCTCCTTCATCATGTTTCTTCCTCTTTGACATGCTAAATGATGCTCTTCCTTCCCCTTGCTGCACTTTGCCTGCACTCTGGCATCCCTATCCCTCTACCAAAGGCCTCGATCCCTCTCGGCACACTGTTTGGGTTATCCTAAACTTTGTACAAAGTTTCTACAAACTTTTTATCCTCCCTCTCTGTTTCTTTTTAGATGTTTCCTTCAGTACAGTTGTGTGTTTAATTCACTCTGCGAGGCTTTTTGCAGGCAGCAGCTCGTCTGCATAGACGTTTGTTTTGTACAAATGCGGAACATTCCAACTCCCCCAGGAAAGAAATAACCGGTTTTCCTATAACTAACAAAACCATGCTGCCTGCATATTACTAAAGCAAATAGCAAACACAACGAGACTCGAGACTCGAGGGATGTTTTTAAGCAGTGAGACGTCCTGCAGAGACTGTTCGCCCACAACTATGCATGCTGCAGGGTATAAATACAACTCTCCTCTCCCGCTTCCCAAGCTGTTCCTCCCCCTCGTCTTGATTCTGTTGCAGCTGTTGTGTTGATTTACTTTGTGAGTTGAGTAGATTTGTCTTTTTCTGTTTTTTATTGGCCTGCGTGTGTTGAATTATAAGCCACAGTCGTTGTTCAATTTTGATTCCATCATGAGCATCAAAGTAAAAGAGCTTTCTAGCGTGAGATTTTCGATCTTGGCGTTTGTATTGCAGGTTATGCTTCTCATTTTGTTCATTTTGTTTGTGGACTATGATGATGTTGCTGCTGGTGCTAATAACACTGATGGAGGAGTTGGTCTCAGATATCCTTTCTATCAAGATGTGCATGTCATGATATTTGTTGGTTTCGGTTTTCTCATGACTTTTCTCCGCAAGTATGGTTACTCTAGTGTCGGCTTTAACTTTTTGGTTGCCGCATTTGTTATCCAGTGGGCCATTTTGAATAATGGCTTTTGGCATCAAATTGGCGCGGACGATGGAAAGGCTATGCATAACATTTATCTGGATATTGATTCCCTCATCACTGCAGACTTTGCAGCTGGAGCCGTTCTTATTTCCATGGGTGCAGTGCTCGGAAAAGTATCCCCCCTCCAACTTCTGGTAATGGCCTTTTTCGAGGTTATTTTCTTTGCCATCAATGAAATGATTGGAGTTACGCAAATGGAAGCTGTGGATATGGGTGGCTCTATGTTTGTGCATACTTTTGGTGCTTATTTTGGATTGGCCGTGTCTTTCTTTGTGTCCCCCAAAGAAGCCAAAGGACACAAGAGAAATGGGGCCGTGTATAACTCGGACATGTTTGCCATGATCGGAACTCTCTTTTTGTGGATGTACTGGCCTTCCTTTAACGGTGCACTTGCTGGAGGTAGTCAACAGCATCGAGTTGTGATCAATACCGTTCTTGCATTGAGCGCCAGTTGCATGGTCTCTTTCTTGCTCTCTACTCTTCTCAGGCACGACAAGAAGTTTGATATGGTCGATATTCAGAACGCGACTTTGGCCGGTGGTGTGGCTGTAGGAACATCTTCCGATTTGGTCATTGAGCCATGGGGAGCCATTCTGATTGGAATGGCCGCTGGATTGCTTTCAGTTGTTGGTTACGTGTATATCCAACCATTCTTGGAAAAGAAGTTTGGAATCCAAGATACCTGTGGTGTCCACAATTTGCATGGAATGCCTGGTATTATGGCAGGTATTGGAGGAACTATTTCTGCGGCAACTGCATCTTCATCAGAATATGGAGAATCAATTGTTGAGGTATTTCCAGCCCGAGCTTACAGAGACGGTACTTCGCAAGCATGGGCCCAGTTCGGAACTTTGTGTATTTCTTTTGGTATGGCCGTCTTCGGTGGAATTGTTACTAGCTTTTTCATGAACCAGAACTGGTTGTGCCCAGCTCCTGCCAATATCTTTCACGATAAGGATCACTGGGAGGTTGCCCCTTACTATATCCAGGACGAAGAGGACGACGAATCATTCCTCTTGCCCATTTCAAAGAAGAACCAAACAGCCCCAGAAATGGCCCACACAACCCCCGACGAAGTTGAGCATGAGCGTGTTGAAATGCACTAAAACTTATCAAAGCCAAGAAGTAAAAGACAAGAAAACCAATATCCGAAATTGTCAGTGGCAAACGGCATTGATTTTTATTTATTACCATTTTTAAAAGAGGGTGTTTGTTTCTTGCTTTGTCTGGCAAAAAAAGTGTACAAATGAGAACATTTTCCTCCTCATCTACAATTATTTGTATTGTCTTTTTTTCGAAACATCAAGAACATTGATTAATAACATTAATAAAAGAGTTAACAGCATTTAATTTGTCTTGATGATAAAGGGTGAGTTGTCTGAATGCTTCGGATAGAGTCTTTGCTCCCCATTTATTTTATAAATATACAGCTTTCATTTCTTTGCATTCTTCTGGCTGCTCGCTTCGCCTTTTTCATAGCTTTCGTCTTTGCTAGCTGTGCTGGTGTCTTTTGATAGCCCCCCTTTTTCTTTGGGCCATCACGCTTCAGCGACTTGACAAATTTAGAATTGTCAGACTTTGATGTTTTCAAACCCTGAAAAGATTTCTGCTTCACTTTGTCTGCCTTCTTTTTCAGTCGGCTTGCATCGAGGGATCGGAAAACGCGAACTTTACGACCCAGAAATTCAGTTTCGTGCGCTTTCAATGCAACTACGACGGATTCCTTTTCCTTGTAAGCAACAAATCCAAATCCTTTACCAATCCCAAGCTTTTCATCTCGAACAAGACGCACACCTTCAATAGCACCAAATGCACCAAAAAACTCCCAAACTTGCTCTTCATCGCAGTTCAAAGGAATGTTGCCAATAAAAATTGAATTAGCGTTTTCAAAGTTACACTTGGTCTTTCCATCACCGGCAAGATCGCAACGAATATGGCGTCCATTGAAAACGCTGCCGTTCTCCTTCAAAGCCTTTTCACAATCTCCCTTGTTCTTGAAAACAACATATGCATTCATAGAGTTTCTTTCTTTATGCATTTTTTGTTGAATATATGCCAACTTCTTGTCAATTTTGGCTTCAGCAACTCCAAAAGAGCGGAACCTTACCGATTCGATTTCTCCATAAGATTTGAAATGACTCTTCAATTGTTTCCCAGTAGAATTAGAAGCAATGCTTCCCACAAAAAGTGTTCTTTCCAATCTCTCTTTGTCATCATCTGTGGATTTGCTCTTCTTCTTCATTGGAATACCTTCCTTGACGTAGTCTGCTTTACGTTTTCTCTTTCTCTTCTTTTCAGCAGCGTCTGTCTCTGCTGCCCCTTCCTCTGACTCTTTTCCACTTTTCGCAGTATCCTCCGCTTGTGTGTTTTTTTCTCCCTCGTCGGCATCTTTTTCTTCAGCAGCTCGCTTTGTTACCTTGCTCTCCTTCCCTTGCTTACCCCCCTTTCCCTTTTTCCCTAAGGCAGTCTTTTCTGCCACCCCAACTACAGGCTGAGTCACTTTCAGTGCTTTCGCAGTCTTTTCGTCCTTTGGCTTCTCCTCTTCATTCTTCTTTCCCTTTAAATCCTTCCCCAAAAGAGAGGCAGATAATAGCCCAGGCCTATAAGCAGTCTTAATCTCAATCACAGCCATGCTCAAACACTTGGTACCACAGATAAACTAATCAACTCCACACGGAACAAATCAAACTTTTGATAAAATACGTAACTATATAAATAAATAAATAAATAAATAAATGGCGCCCAGCTGGACTGGACGAGGCAGCTACAGTCACATGGAGCCCTGGCAAGGTCTACAAGGAGCACCTATGTCCTAACCCTAGCTAGGGTTACACCAGTATAGATATGGGATTAGGGTTATCACGTGTATAATAGATCTATCTACCTCTACACTTGCAGTGATCTGTTACTATGGATCAACTTGTACTGTGCAGCCTCTCTTTATATAAATTCTTATTTCTGTGTGTACTGTTGTAGTCCAGTAAACTACTGCAGCTAGATCTACCTGTCTCTTTTTCCCCCTCTCTGTCTGTCTCTCGCATCCTCTAATCTGCTGTGCAGTATATATCTCATGCTGTGGTGGTGGTGATATTTGTACTGTTTGACTGTGAGGGATTGTGTACTATTGAGTATTCGGGCAATGACTAACGAAGAAGTTCCCATCTTGGGATGTGTTTCGTCTTCGGCTGCAAGGCCGGTGCAGGATCTGGTTGTGTATAAGAAGAGATTTGTAGTTCTTTCCGTATATTCGTTGGAAAGCTTTGTCTTTTTGTTTCTTTGGTATGGCTTTATCTCAATCTCAAAAGATATTCAGGTGCAATATGATGTTTCCGCATCCAGTGTGAATCTGCTTACGAATGTAGGCCCATTCTTCATGGTGCCCGTCACGTTTGTTTCCTTTTACACAAATGGAAAGTCTGTGAAAAATGGGATAAATTTCGGAACACTATGTCTTTTGATTTCAGGATGGCTGCGGTATTTTGGTGCTGGACATTATTGGATGTTGCTATTGGGGCAATCAATCTTGGCTGTTGGCTTACCGTTTATTTTGAATTTATCTACGGAGGTGGTGGAAAACTGGTTTAGCACCGAAAGCAAAGGGAGTGCCCTTACATGTGCAATAATTTTTCAATATTTGGGGACAATTCTGGCATTTTTAATACCCCCTATTTTTCTTTCTTCCTTTTCGAATGGTATGGAGTGGTTTCTTCTTTTCCAAGCTGTCCTATGCACTCTTTGTTGTCTGGCGACATTTTTGCTTTTTGAAGCTCACCCGCCCACGCCTCCTTCTTATGATCACTCTCGCTCTTTTGAGAAGTTTAGTGTGAATCAGTCCTTACTGATGATCCTGAAAAACAAAAATTTCGTGTTCCTTGTCATTGTCATTGCGCTTGCATATGGAATATTTTCATGTCTTCCTGTACTCTTGCCTCAGATTTTGTGTCCAATCGGATACACAAACGAGGAAATTGGAATTGCGGGGGCTGCAATACTGGTTGTGGGAATTTTGGGATGTTTCATTTTGGAGTTGGTGTGGGTTAAGCTCCAGAAATTCACTCTATTGGTATTTAAAATTGCAACTTTGCTCAATCTTATGATTTTTGCGTTTTTTATAATCTCTCTAAAGCCTGGTAACTCTATATTTATTTACTCCTCGCTGTCTCTTCTTGGGTTTTTCACGTTACCTCTTCTTCCCCTTGCACTTAATCTTGCGGCTGATATGACGTACCCCGTCGCTGAGAACATTTCAAATGGGTTAGTGCTTGCTCTAGGCAATGTATGTGCGTTTGTGATGACTATGGTTTTTGAACACATGCAAAACCCAATTACGAAAAGTATGGATAGAGCACTGTATAGTATGTTTGGTGTGATGGCACTTGTCCTTTTTATAGGGACATTCTTAAACTATGAAAAGCCCAGGCCCCCTTCCCCTGAAGAAGAAGCTGCTGAAATTAACAGGCGGTACTATTATAACACCGTGCAGGTCGATATGGAGTAAGCTATTGTGCTGAGCTCATTGGCCAATGGGGCAACTAACAGCATTTCCTTAGACGTGATGTCTCCTTTTATTTTTACTATTATTAGCGCCATGGAACTGTCAACTCATTTATTGGAGCAATACCTGCAGTACCTTCTCATAGTAGTATAATTAGTTATGTAAATTACAAAATACCGTATTGTAGAATCTTTTGTATAAAATTTAAAATTCTTTGCTTTCTCTGTTGGTAACTGCCTTTAAACCCTTGGAGCTAGTAAAATAAAAACATTCTTATATTTCATGTTGCACTGCTTTTGTGCAATATATCATAGAAAACATTCATTGACTGTTGCCCCTTTTGCTTTCATGAATCTGAAATTCATGCTAAAACCATTTGCTTGTGATAGTAGCGTGTGTGACACCTTCGATAGCTTCTTCGATACGGATCTTTACTCAATTCGAAACTTGACGTGTAAATAACATAATTGAGCAGGGTTTGGAAACCAAGAAACCGCGAAGACATGCAATTTCAATATATGGTTGATTACTAACTATAATAGGCTCATGAAGACTTTACTTGATATATTATTAAATAAATAATCAAACTAAACTTAGTGTTTGTTTGCAAAGGACTGCGGTTTCTTTTCTCTTTTGTAATTCATTACTCAACAACAGTGCTGCCGGCAATTTTCAACGAATAGATCTATCATCTTACCAGAGTTACACAACTAAAACTGTATATCGCGATTCAAATCTGCGATACTTTTTTCTGTTTTAGAGCCATCACAGCTGATTATATTTATCACTTGTCAAAGACTCTCAAGCTCAAAAGTACTATTAAATAGAAAATGACACTGCCCAATTATGTAGTACGTGACTTGGGAAGGCTAAACGTTACAATTATCACTATCACACCATGAAGTCTTATTGCCATTGTAAATTGGTACTCATGAAGTGCTAAGATTTTGCAGGGGTCAGCCCCAGTTACACTTTACAGACTACAGTACTACAATACAGTAGCGCCTGTTAAGCTGTCGACTGCGGAGAGAACAGGCTATTTTGGGCAGAGGAAAGGGCGCGGACAAAGGCCCAGGCCCAATTATACCTCTCGCTCCTACCAAAGTTGCCGGATCCAACGCCTCCCGGTATATTTCTTCTTTCCCCGAATTTAAAAATGGCTACAATAGTACATAGTACATAGTGGACAAATAACTGAAAATGATATTCCTTTCCCATCACACTTGTATTTATTGTAATTATTCATTCTCACCAATGAAAATAATATATTGACCGAGACGGCGAGAATATATTTATTTTTATTGGATTCAGATCTTGCCTGCTGTTGGAGACAGTGTTGTTGTGTAGTTGACAAGGAGTAATCAATCCATTTGTGTGTGTGTGTTTGGGCTGGGTTATTGCTTGTGTTCGAATGGGAGCCGAGTTGCATTGGACGGGCAGACGCAGCTCCGCCCCCTGCTTAATCGCAGATCAGGGGCCATTGCTCGCGGTCAAGGATACCAAAAGGCAGAATACAGAATATGGGGAGAATGGTTTCTTCAGTTTTGTGCAGACTGACACACATGAATCAAGCTGTGAGTCTGAGTCTGAGGAGGGCAGTGAAAGTGAAAAAGGGAGTGTCTCATTGGAGAAATGCAAATCCAAAAAGTGCGAAACAAACCACGTGTTGCTTTGCTTCAGTGAGATAAAGGTTGAAACGGAGGTTTGTGAAATTCCCGTAAAGCATGTGGTATACATAGTGAAAGTGTTTGACAGAGGAGTCCAGTGGGAGATAAAGAAGACGTTTGGGGAATTTGTGAAACTCAATAGCCAGCTTATTCGGGAATTCGGTGAAGATGATCTTCCTGAATTTCCAGAAAAGTGGATTGATGTGAAGGGAAAGTCTATATCGCAGCAGCGACGAGAGACGTTTGAGAACTATCTGAAAGAAATCACCAAAAACGGGTATGGAGAAAGTGACACTGTCAAAAACTTTCTTCGAATCCCTCAACTTCTCCTTGAAGATAAAAATTGTACAAATGTCCACTCCTCCCTTTGGTCTTCATTCAAACAGATTTTTGCATGAAGCGATGCCGCTTGTTTCCTTGAATGTTTATTCTCAAATTCAGTACATAATGCCTTCCTTTGTGTTGACGCCCTATCCACCTTGGTTTGTGTTTGTACCAAACCACACGTAAATCTCCCCTCCAAGTTACGTTGCTCATGTTTGCACGCTATTTGTACGCTACGTCTCCAAGCAAAGCCTCCTTTTGTATCCATTCCTTTTTGTAACTTTTGTAAATAAATAGTAACTGCTGTAATTCCTTTGACTTCTTCATCACATGGTAACCCCATTTCGATAAATCCCCTGAGGCTGTCCACTGGTGCGATGTGACGTTACACGACCAGCCGGCTGCTTTTGTTGGCGCTCCTGTGCAGCCCTTGCTATTGTTTCTGCAGACACCGTGCCGTCGTGATATTGCCCTCCCACATGACCCACTCCCGTCTGCCTGGACGCGGAGTTTCCCGGACTGTTCCCAGAAGGTACACCAGGAGGCCTTCTCAGAAGACTGCGCGCTAGGATTAGCTTTCCTGAGCGGTCACACGTTAAATTAAACACCTTCAGAACCCTTCTAAAGCGTTGCACCGTCCTATAAGTTTCACATAATAAAGCAATCAGTCTCGTCTTCCACAATATAAAAATAGTTCAAAGTCAGCACTAGAACGTACCTCTTTGGTGCTAATATTTTCTCCTCATACAACCCTGAAGTGAAGAAAGATACCAACATCAATCCACTTGCCCACAAGTTATAATCTCCCGAAATAGATCTATAGTAAGACAGCTTTGTATTCTCTTCATTATTCCACCATCCATACAATGCCCAGCACACCCACAACACCAGAAGAGACAATAAAGCTGTCAAACCAATCAGCAGGGAAAACACAAAAGAAAACAGAAATCCATCAGCACAAAGAAGCTTTCACAAACGACGAGTGAGAGAAAAAAGAAATTACCTTTGTACTTTCTACTTTCGTGCTTTAACTTTTCCAATCGCTCTCTAAAGTGCTTTTCAAACTTTCCTAAATCTAAGTAGCATGGCAAAAAATTGTGGCATCAGCTAAAATTAGTATACATACAAACACTAAGGCAATAGAAACAATCAAAAACTTCGTCTAAGTAGAACGTACCTTCCCTTTGGCATGACACGGATCCCGCTCTTTCCAGTTTTTTGTCATGTCGAGGCCCCTTTGCACTCGAAGATGCCCCTTGTCTATTCACCATCCCCCCAGCGGACACCCTCTCCGCCCCAACAACCTGCTGCTCAAGCCCCTGTCTTTGCATGTCATTCAAAATTCCTGGCGTCTTAAATCACACAAGATTCTGAATCTCACACACTTGCGCTGCAAAAGCAAGTCATCCATCTACCGAGTCTCTTTTGCTCCTTTCCTCACACCCAAACACCACCCACTACTCCCCTACACAATAAATAATCAATGAATCCCTCACCCAAAGCCCAATCTCCAACACCCCAAGCAACAACCAAATCAGCCAAAAAAACAAAACAGACACACAAAAAAAAAATAAAGTGAAAAAAATACAAAAATACAAAAATACACAAAACCCCACAAGAGAGGCGTCTCTCGGTACCTTATCCACCCGACATTTTCCCGCCAAAAAACAGAATAAATCCAGCTGACCCATTTTCTTGTTCTTTCGTTCTTTTTCTTTTGTTTTGTTTTGCTGCGTTTTTTGTGATTTGTGAGAAGAAGATTTTGGAGATTCTTATGTGTTAAAATCATGTTGAATTCAACCATCTTTAGCAATTGGAAATCGTTTGAGGTGGATAGTGGAGGAGGTGCCGGCGCAGCAAAAGCAGGTGGAGTTTTGCATGGGCCGCTTGATTTAAATGATCTTAAAAAAAGTTGTAGCCTTCGAGAAACTTCGCTGACTTTTCAGAATCAGCAATATGCGTCCCAGGTTACACAAGATTCTTCAACCTCGACTTCATCTATGTGTTTGAGGGATTCTAATCAGCAATTACGTAGGCATATACTTCGTGGAAGGCGCAGGTTGTCTGTGTTGGCATTCTAATCAATCTGTGCCTTTGTTTATTCTTTGCTTATTTATTCTCAAAGCTTTGAGATCTAGAACTTTCACTGCTACAAGTAGCAGGCATGAACAATTTTCGCAACTATTTCGAGGAGTTGAAAATTGGAAGATGCAAGAAATGACTAACAGTGCCGAATTAGAAGAAACGGTAAACTTTTTTTTATTCTGCCGATCAGTAGTGATACTAGAGCAAATGGACCAACTCACACTTTAACATATCTGCAGCTTGCTAAGCTTCACCAATCTGAGGAGAAATGCAAAGCTCAACAAGCTTCTATATTGCAACTTCAACAACTCACTGAAACCCTGTCCCTGAAATTTGAAGAAGAGTATAAAGCTCGAGATGAATCTATGCGAAGGTATTTCCCTTTTGTGGTTTGTTCTCTTTTTTCATTTTTTATTTGATGCTAATGTGCTTTTTTATGTATGCACTTTTTCTTTTAACTACCAAGTGTTCTGCATACTAGAGATATGTGTATGAAACTTAAAGACTCGATTAACAAAATTGAATCTCAAATTTTGAAAAGTATGTATCTTAGCCTTCATATTGTCCACCAGCTTCTAATTTGTTTGTTGCTTTTTTTTTTGCTCCTCTATTTGGCCTTAAATGCACTTATTAACACGCTTACTTAGGCGAAGACGACAGGAATATTCTTGTTAAAAAAGACAAGGAAAAAATGACTGGTACTTATTCATGCTCCAGAGACAGGGAATAGTTTATCATCGTATGATCATTGCATATGCTAACAAAAACCAAAGCTTTGAATGACATATTCGAAAAGGTTACGGCTTTTGAATCGTCCAAAAAAGATACCGAAAGGATTTGTAAGTTCATTTTTTCAAGTGATTTGAAGTTACTCAGGTTTTGTTTTTAGCAAACATTAATATCATTTCTCCCCGTAATCCATTTTTCGTTCTTTCATTTTAGTGCAAAATGAAAGAAGGGAATTTAAAGAATCAATGGAAAGCTTAGAAAATGACTTTAAGGAAAAATGTGTTCTTGTGGAAGCAGAGAAAACCACCGTAAAAATCCTTGAAGATAAATATAATGCTACTTTGAAATTAAACGATAAAATGGAGGGCCTTCTGATGGCTCAAACCCGTGAAAAAGGTGAGCTACAAAAACATCAATGCTTCTCCAGAAGATCATACTAAAAGAATATATGAGGCAGATAAAATGCTTGCGGAAATAATGCAGTTGAAAAGAAATTTGTCTTCGGAGTCTTCAAATCTGAAGTCTTGCAGAACTGAGTGTGAGCAAATGAAAGATGAACTGCAGAAAAGCCAACGAGAAATGAAGGCTCAGAAGGAAAGACTTGATGCAAAATTCCATGACCTTGTAAAGGAGCATAAAAATGCAAATGCAAACCTCAAGAGTGAATTGAAAAAAAGCAAAGATTTTGAAATGACCATTTCCTGTCTAAATGAGAAGCAGAAGCAAATGGAAACTGAATTACAATCGCAGTACGTGTTCATCATCTTATTTTGCTTTTTAAATAGCGAGTATGCTAAATTTTGTGCTTTTTGAATAGAGTCGTCTCATTGAAAGAGGCCATACGTGACTTAGAATCCGAAAAGATGGACCAAACTAAAAAAATGACCAGCCTTGCTGAAGACATTGAAAATGTTAATAACAAAGTTCGAACTAAGGATGGTCAATTGCAGTTATTGAAAAGCGTGTTGATGAACAAAGATGTAAGGTTGCGAGCGTTTTGAGTGTTTCGCGTTTTCAAGCAAAACTAAAGTGATATTAATGTGAGGATAAATTTGCAGAAAATTCAAAAAATAATGGCCATTGTAATTTACAATGTGCTGCAAAGAAATGCCTGTTTTGAAAGAAAATTGCGCATCGAAAGCGACGAAAAGGTAAAGGAACATTTGCCATCCATAACAAAATAAGATTGTTTAGTAACATGTATTTTTTTGCAATCGATAGCGCAAAATTTCCGTCGAGGAGAAGGAAAAAATTCAAACTTTAAGGGCCGAGTTCTTACAAAAGATTGCTGAAAAGACAGAGTGCGTTTCCGAGTTAGAAGTCCAGAACGAGGAGTTGAATGACAATCTGCAATCAAAGTCCACAGAGTTAGAACGAAAGCAGTTGATTATTGAAAAGCAGACGGGCGTGATTGCTTCGCGTACTAAAGAAGCGGAAGAAAATGCACGAACAATTGAAGAACTGAAGCTAGCTAAAAACGATTTGGAAACTGGTTACAAAAAGAAAGTTTCTGAGACCTGGTACGTTCTTAATCATGTGACATCTTCGACACCTTTTCTTTCATTTGTGTTTTAACTTTACGTCCCACTAAAACAAAAACTTTAGCGATGTGATGGAGCGCTACAGGGTAGCTAGTGAGCAAACTGAGCGAGAGAAAAATCATGAGATTGAAAGGCTCTTGGCAACAATAGAATCCTTGCGCGCGCAGTTAGTTGCGAAACCCTGCTCACCCCCCATGTCCAACGCAAAATCAAAGGTATACTGTGAATATTGAAATATATTGTATCTATAGCGATTGTGATATACTTATGGGGAATATATTTGCAGAGCCTCCGAGAGGCTTTTCCCGTAGATGAAATTCCTACCATTGCAGATAAAGAACCTCTTAAAGTAGCCAAAAAAAAAGTACCTACAAAGAGAGTGGCCAAAGAAAGTTGCAAAGAGTCAAATTTGGGTTCGAAGCCTGCAGTAATGAAAACCAAGTCTAAATTGCTGTCATCAACTACCACAGCTAAGGCAAACAAAGGTTCTAGACCTCGAGGTCGACCTAAAGGAAAAAAAACGACTGTAAGAATAGTATGAGGCGCTGATATACTCAGCTTGGTGTCCAAAGACTGACATTCTTTATTGCTATAATTTGAATTGCTTTTGCTTTCCTTTTTTGTAGACATCTGCTCAGAGTAGTGAAGCTAATAGAAAACCTGGCGATATATGGTTCCCAAACGATGATATTTTTGCTTTCAACGATGACGAGTAAATTCCAATGCCCACTTTTTAGCTAAGGATGAGTGTCTGGCCTCTGTATGCTAGTAATTCGCTCATGTTACGTAAGCGTGCGCAGCCATACAAATACAGTTCTTTCAATCTTATACAACGTCGGACCATATTTTTCAAAGAGGCTTCTGTTATTTCACAGCAGTAGCTTGCATTTACCGTGTTGAGATTTAAACAATGCTCTGCCAGAAGATCTATGCTAAGAGAAGTTATGTTTGTAGAGCTTATGTCAAGATACTGTAGATTTGGTAGCCTGCGAGCAAGAAGCCCAATACTAGAATCTGAAACATTTATGCAGCCCCCCAGATCCAATCTCACCAAAGACTCGCTGTATCTTCCTAATTCGGCCACCCCTGAATCTGTCAAAAGAGAACAATGGGATAAGCACAAAACTTTGAGGTTGATACAATACTTTCCAATTTTTCGAACACATGAATCTCGAACCTGCTTGATACCCTTGAGATCTATGATCTCTAATTTTTTTAAACTTTCTGCTAATCTCCCAATACACCCATCACTAATTCTAGCACATTGTGCTAAACTGAGGGTTTGTATGTTGGGACATAACAAGCCAAGCCATTCTGCCTTTGAAGATGTAATATTATAACAACCAAACAAGTCCAAATGAACTAACTTGGTCTTGTAAGTTTTCGCAATATTTGACAAAGCATTGTCTGTAATTAAATGACACCCTTTTAAGACAAGACCAGTAATTTTTGGGCAATGTCTAACAAGAGCTTGAATACCCGTATCTGTCACTTTGCTCCAACTGATATCAATAAAATTGAGCTCATGACAGCTTCGCACTAAAGGCGTTAAGTTGCTATCTTCTAAACCATCTACCCCCGACAAGTTTATGCATTTTAAGCTGGACCCGCAATTCTCTGCCAGTCTTCGAATGCCTTTGGTGGAGAGGCCCCGTGCCTGTGCTAATTTCAGTTGCCTTGGTCTTTTGCTTCCAATATCTCCTAAACTGGCATGTGAAAGTTTTTTGCCACTAAGATCTATGCTCCTCCAAAGGGTTTCATCAGAGGTGATTCTCTTAAATAACGTACACGAGCGCCCGCATCTTGATAAATCTGTCTGTTCCAAATGCGAAAAAATGTTGAGAAATATCTCTTCCGGTAATGTGAGCCATCTGTTTCGAGGAAGTGTGCCCCCGCTTTCGTTGAAATTTGAACGGCTACTATCAACAAAGGCCTCCTTGGTTCTCTCAAACCATGCCTCCGATCCTGGAAGAGCTTTTAAGTCAGGGTCACTTAGGCTTCTATGCATTCGGAGGTGGCTCTGTTCGGCACGAATACTGTTTGGATTAGGGCAATTCTTAAATATCGCAGGTCTTGGCCCTGGAGTCCTTACGTCAACGGTTGCTCTAATCACCTGAGAAACGCTGTCTTCTCTTTCGAGTGATGTAGCAGATCGGATGTGCTTTTTTTCAGTGTGGTGAACTTTGCTTTTCCCCTTTCTACTTTTTTTCTCACTTTTTCCGACGACCAAAGCAGACGATGAAAGACACAACTGCACAGGGCGAATAGTAAGAAATTCGCCATTCTTATTTCTGCTACGGTTGCCACTATCTTGCTGCACGCCGTCTTTCCCACTTGAATATCTAGAGTGCATTTCTAAGGCATTGTCTTCAGGAACCATAAGAAAGGTAGATGGCCTGCATAGCGGTGCTGAGTTTGGTCGATTTACAGCCAAGCTTTCTTCTTTCACCCTCGCGAATGGTTTGACCTTTTCTTTGCCAGATGGCAAGGAAGTCGAATGAGGTTTAGAGCTCCTCGAAGAGTCAACACCCCCTTCTTCCTCTGATTCTTTTACTGAACATTTTGAGGCTTTACGCCCTTTCCCAGAAAGTTTTGTGACTGGAGATTTCGAATTTGAGAACATGGCACATCTAGACGATGATTTGAAAGCCGAGGATTTCCACCTCCACCCAGTGACTGAACTACCACACGTTTTTAAAGATGCTTCTTTAGACTGATCCCCTTCTCTTCGAGCAAATTTTACACCCTTCATTTCACTAGTGCATTGCCCTTTAAAGGGTAATGCTTCGTCGTCTTGAAGTAGACCCGACCTGGCAGCTGAATTCTCCATTTTCGATATTAAAGAGGTAAGTTGATTGACTTGTGCATCGGATATTTCTGATTCCCTGGTTTCTTTAGTTTCACAAAGTTCTTCAGTTGCCTTCCCTTTTGAAGACTGTCCAGCTTCTTTGCTTGCTATCGGACTTTCATTAAGGAATGCTTTTCCGCAATTATCGCAAAAAATGAGACTAAATTTGTTGCTCTGTCCACACAGCGAGCAAACCTTTCTTATACAAGATGTATCTTGGCCCAGCTTGTCACTTTCTTCAATTTCATGAATTGATTTGTTGCAGTGTGTACTACTGGATTCTGCCTCTGAAACAGCGTCGCTGCTACATGTCATTTTCCCTTTACCTTTAATATCGAATGATGACACACTGCTTTCTTGTTGAGAGTCGCTGCTAGTTGTCATGTCGGCATTCCCAGTTAACAAACTTTCCTCTTTGTCCACCCAAGAATGCCTGACTTCCAGCTCGTTCCCCAGACTATAAGAATATTTAAAGCCATAAGGGTTAATTTCCAAATCAGACAATGTTATGTCAGTGATATCGCTTGCTGTGCTCTCTGTATCGTCATGATTGACTGCAAAAGTATTCTCCTCGTCAATGCTCTCTTTCACAGAGCTGCTTTGCTCTGTCAAGTCCCCAACTGAACTCTCTCCCGACGACAAATTGAAATTTCTCCACCCCTCTGCATCTTTATCTGCCTCCTCAATCCCATACGCTGATATTTTTGCCACCAAGGACGAAATGGATTTACTGTCCCTAATACCAATAGTCCCCTGAGTTTCCGTTGATGGCCCTCTCTGAAGCCGGTATGGCTGCGGAAAAGATGCCTTTGAAGTGTCACCAGACGCCTCCTTAATCCTTTCCTCAAGTGCCTGGTGGTACTTTTGTATTTCTCGACTGTTCAACGTCGACACTGCAGAGGATCCTTTGGGGCAACTCTTCTTCTTCCGCTTCTTCAGGGGGCTTTTTCTCCCTGTGCGACCGCGGCGCGCCTTTGCCTGCTCCAAGGTATATTCGATCTTGGTGCAGTTGTTCCACTCGGGGCCCTCAAACGGACCCAGGGGAAGTGCAACCCCATTCCAATCCCCCTGGCGGGAACGTAGTTTCCTCGCATAAGTCTTACCCGCCGACTCGCTTACCATGGTTGCTGCCAACAATCCACAAATACAATACAAACTCTCTTTCGAGAATCAAACTCGTCCTTCACTCAGTCAAACAAGTGGATTCCCCTTTAACTACTCCCGCTTTACTTGAGATATTTTGCAGTGTTTATTCTCTTTCCCTTTGTTTTGTGGCACAACTGTTTCACGCACAAAACAAAAAAAAAAAAAAATTCCCCAAAAAAACTTTTTGAATTATCTGATATTTATATGGAAAAATCTGGTTATGCCAGAATTTGAAGGAAAGTGGTTGCCCGGGTAATTGGACTCTGCCTCGCTGAACCCTGACACCTCTAGCTCTGCTTCATCAGCAGAAGGACTGAATTGAATGAAGAAAGTGGACATTCATCCATCCCATTCAATGACCAGCTGGCCCACTACGGTCTTATAAAGAGAAGGGTGAGCAAGGGGGTGAGAGAGAAGAGAGGGAATATAGGAGAGAAGCTGGGTGAGAGAGAAGAGAGGGAATATAGGAGAGAAGGGTGAAGAGAAGAGAACAGAGGCAGAGAAGGAAGGAGTGCCCGTATGAGTGATAGCGGATGAAGGGGCGTTGGGTGTTTTAATCACAAGAGGGATAGGAATATGGATACTTTCAAAGTTTCAAAGTAGAAATTTCTGACTGGCATGAATTTTACAATAGTGCCTTGCTTTCTTCGTGTCTTCTTGCACTCGTCAAATGCAAGGGAGATGGCGTTCGGCGTTCACTCTGATGGATGAAATTGAATAGCTCTTAGCTTACACGAATCCACAGGAAAAACCAAAGGACTTTGTTTTTCATCATACTCCCTCATCTTTTTATTTGCTTTACTCTTCCTCGCTATGTGTACAGTTTGGTTTCAGTTTTTCTAAAGTTTAAAGGAGCATGTATTTTTATTTTCTATGAGAAATTAAATTAAAGAGACGAAAAATAAATGACAAAAGGAAAGGCAGGTAGTGCTCGGTGTTTGGTTTCCAATAATGCATTGTGTCGTACAAATAAAATAGGATTACCTTCGGAGGGACTGGGAAATCTTTTCCAGTCGCAGACACCGCAATGTATAAGACTTGTTGACATTCTGGAAGTCGCACACTTCTGTTTTGAGCGCATCAATAGAATCAGCACATCGTGGATTTGTGTTTCTGGCATCTCCATCCATTCTTTCTCCCACACTGGCGCACATGAGATTTACTTTAGCGGTGTATTCCCTAATGCGGAGTTTTTGCTTTTTGTACGCACTTTCTGTATCCACTGTACTTTCCCCTCCTTCGACGGTTGCAGAATCCTCTTGCATAGCAACTTGATTCTTACTTCCTTTAAGAGTTTCTTTTTTCAACGCAGCAGCACCCAAAACACCCTCCAATCCACTCGCCACCAACACAAGCATCAAAAGACACAAACAAATAATACTCTTTCTAGAAACAGACATGATGTAATCAACAATGAACACAATATAATAAACGGTACGCTAGATTCACTATTCCCTTCGCACACACAAAATAAATCACGCAAGATAGCCAAGGACAGCCAGCTGGACAATGTACAGGGGGGTCTTTTATACTCTCCACAATACAGAACCAAACAATAATGTCCGCACAGAAAGCATGGCACGGGCACTCCCTGGCCTTCCCCCTGGACAAATGGACCAATCAGCGAATAGATAAAATGACTCTTGAGTACAAATAGCCAACCAGAGCACATTACGAATCAAAATTATCCAATCACAGAACAGAGAATTGATATATTTGAATAAATTAAGACACACAATGGCGGGTCAAATCCATTGTAATTAGGTATGCTTTTGCTTTTTTGTCCTGTCAGAAAAAAAAGTGACTTCGCGCATGTACATGTTAGATACGTCTATATAATACTATATATGTGTTATCGTCAACAACCGACTCTACATAGCTTGCAGACCGGTACATGCAATTCCAAAAGGATCAGCGCGAACAAAAAAACAACACTCGAAACATGACGAAGATATGTGAGAGATGCAGGTTTACAAGCATCACACAATCCGTGTTTATGTTTTCTGCAATCATTCTAGTGTCAAAGCTGTTGCTTTTCCTCCAATGTTTCACCCAGAAACAAATCGGTGAGTCACAGTTTTAGAGCCATTATCCTTTCCTTCTTCTTTGGCGCTTTTACATTCCCGTACGAGTTGGTGTTTTCGCGGAAGAAAGAAGGCTCATGTACTTGTCGTTGGCAACTTGGAGGTCATTCTAGCACAGGAAAGGAAAAGTAGGTAAGTTAGAAATGTGTCCTTTTCAAATATACTCCCTATAACCTTTAATTACCTGAAGATGAAGATTTTCTATCAATGTTGTTTCCAGCGTTTTCTGAAGCCTTTTTATGGCTTCTGCTTTTGCAAAGCCATTGTTTGGGCCAAGGAGACTAACTAAAGACTTTTCCAGAACTTCGTTGATTGACTTGGGAGATACTTTCCAGTCTCGATGGGGAAGATCCTCCCCCGGAACCGGATTAGTTGGAATTTTCCCAAGCAGGGAAAGTATCACCTCATCTTTTCTCTTGACTTCTTCACAGGACATCTCATAGAGCCTTTGAGTCTCTCCAACTTGCTCTTCCAACGTCCACGCCTTACACTGAAGCGTACTCATTTTTTCAATCAATAAGGCGTTTTCATTCAACAAAGTTTCGGTATCAATATCACTTGTAGCATCCACTGGACTTGATTGGTTCTGGGCTGGAGCTATTATTTTGTTGCTTTGAGGGCAAGTTTCTGATCTTTCTTGTTCCATGGAAAGCGAATGCAGTCTTTCTCGCAAATTTACACACTCTGTTTGGGAAGCATGCAGTTTACCCTCCAGTTTTTCAATCTCGACGCAATTTAGTTTCAGTTGCCTTTTGAAATCTTTAATAAGCTCAGTTCCTTTCCTTTCTTTTATCAGCATTGCAAGTTTTGCATCGTTCAGATTACCTTCAGCCGTTTCAACACAGCTATGCAGTTGGCCAAGCTCACTTTTGAGTTCACGAACTAGTTCTTCTTTTTCGCATATGCCCATTTCAGCTTTTGATAGCTGATCAGACAGAGATTTGATTTTTTCTTCACTATGCCCTTTATCATCCTCCTTTTGCTTGTGGAAACTCTCCAGTTGGTTTTCGAGAGCATTATGCGCACTCATGCTACTCTCCAATGACCGAGTTTTCAAGCACAGGTCCTCCTCTAGTTGGCGCGAAACTTCTGTTGCATGAGCAAGTTCTTTTTCGAGTTTGCACTTTTCTTTGGCAAACAATTCCTTCTCTTTGGTATGCTTTTCGCACATCATAGCAACCTCTGATTCATGCGTGGTTTTCAATACAGATACCTCTGCAATGTGCTTGTTTAGGGACTCTTCCTTTTCAACTATGCACTCGTTCAGAGACTTCCTATGTGAGTCAATAGTGCTCTGCGTTCTTTTCAGTTCGCCCTTTAACAGTTGGTTTTCTTCATTGAGTTTCTCCACAGTCGACGCCTGAGAGGAGGCTTTGAGGATATGCTTGTCGGCTTCCCATTTTGCCGTCTCTAACTTTTGCCGCAAGTCAGCAATTTCCTGGTTTTTCAACTCCTGCATTTCACGCAAGTTCACTTGAGCCTCGCTGTATAAGTTTAGCTTTTCGTCCTTGAACTCCTTTAATTCATTTAGCATTGTATTCTTTTGAACCAATTCCGCCTTGAGCGATTGGTTTTTGTTTTGCAAATCATTTCGCTCTTCCTCTGCCTTCAATCTCTCACTTTCCCATTCTTTCTTCAACAACTTTACCAGCGCCTCATGCTCATTTTGCTGATGCACATTTTTTTTAGCAAGAATAGTAGACTTCATATCTGCGGCGACTTTTTCCTCTTCCAACATTTCGGCCTGTTGACGCGATTCTTTCAGCTGGGCATCTCTTGCAGTAAGCATATCACGCAGTTCTTGAAGTTCCAACGCCCCATCTTTTCCTGAATCTAGCTCTTTCCGACCACTGGTGCGATAATGTGCCAGCTCATTCTCCAGCTCCTCATTGGCACGACAAAGACCGTCCATAGATCTTCTTACAACTAAACTTTCAAATTTGAGTTTATCCTCCAGCTCACGAATCTTATCTTTGAGCTCCGCAACTTCACGTGTATGAGGATGAATAGCCCCAGTGCCTGACTTATCCACCGGGCGTTCTCCATTTTTACCGTTTAATGGAAATGAAAGCCGACCAACAGACGTCAGCTTAGGTAGGGAAAATTTCTTTGACAAGCTTTTAAACCCATTTGGGATAAAATCAGACGCAGGAGAAGAGCTTCCGTGACTATCCCCAGCAGCATTTTTCATATTCAACCCTCCATGCTCATTAAGCAAACACGGACTATCTGACATGGCCATATTCTCATCACATCTCTGAGCCTGACAAGCAGCAGCCTCTTCTTCTCCACAGACAGCCATCATCTTGAATCCTTATTGATCGGATATGCACTAATTCACAGCCGGGCTGGTGTTTTAAAATATAAATAACACAAACAAATAAAAAATTCCTGCATGCATTACATAGTTATGTCCTAGGGTTAGGGTTACGGCATGCATGTCATTTCCTGCCTCGACGTGTGCGTTTGAAAATCCTTGCCGTCGTAAATCCCAACGAAGATTGTTGATCACGATTTGACGTGTTGTTAATGAAAAGAGCAGTGCGCCAATCTCAAATCGAGGTGTTTTCGTTGTTGGAAGATGCACGAAAAGTTGAAATCCAGGCAGTTTGTTGATCAAGCGCAGCTGTCTAACTGCCTGATTTACTATGACAGAAGTGTCCCCTCGTTTGCATAGTAGTATACGATAAACTCCCCTCAGTTTTCCCAATCATAAAAAGGGCAAAGTACGTGCAATTCTTGCCCAAAAAACAGGCAAACGAGCTCCCCCCATTTTCCATCAATAACGCATGCTATACTAAACAAACTGGGTGTCGTTCTCGTACACTGTTACAGCATAAACTGCACTTTCTATTCTAAAGCTTATTTGCAATGGGCGGTCTCGCTCTAAAACAATATATGAAAGATATACTGCCCGAAGATACAACGAATGCACAAGCTCCTGCACGATACTTATGGGACACTGTCAACAGGGACTCGTAAGCTGGAAGGGTTTACTTTAGTGAATACAATACACTTCACACACTTCTCATTGCCACATACGGTGTCATTCAACACTTTCGCACCAAACAACAAGAAATCATCATTTGTCTAGCACGGGATAAAAACAAAATTGTTCAAATTTTACATTACTTTACATTGTCGGTATATTGCAACTCAAAAGGTCAAACATCCAACACCGAAACAAAATCGATTTCTGCATACAGATGGAGACCACCCCTCCTTTCTTGAGACTTTTCAAATATGGTCTGTACATCCAAAACCACCAGCAAAACACATTTATCGACAGTTTTCAGATACTTTAAAGCGCTTGATGTAGCGTATTTTCTGCAGCTATTTAACAGATCCCAAACATCCACCCAGAACTATGAACGTTGCTCTACTTTCAATCACTGCAAACGACTTACATAAAAAGCTAATTCGACGTTCTAGACCCAAAGTTTGAGACACTATGGGACCCTCACGGATACATAATGCATTTATGTTCCAAGTATAACCACACAATTCCCCGTCATCTTGACCTACAATATTTGTGTGTCTATTCTTCTTTCAGACGTTTACGTCTTAATCCGGTACGCCCACCCCAAACTATTCATTACTTTTCGTAGAAGAGCTTCCTCAACATTGTGCGCCCTGTTTAGCCTATTAATCTCTCCTTTGAACAAAAAGGGGTGGATGCTTTGAGTCAGGATTAGAATGTAAAAGGGGGAATAGCGTATGCCATTTTGGCACCACCAGCACAATCCCCGCTTCTTTTGTCCATCAACTGCACTTTCATTAGACAGTTCCAAATCATTGGCCATAGAGGATTGGCCTACGCTATTCCCCCTTTTACCCCAGTTCGACAGACAAGTGTATATGCTTCACGTTTAGTTAGTTTGGAGGCCTCGTGGACAATGAAATTCGTATCTTCTTCAACTGTGGCTCCTTGTACACCATAATATGTTTTTGCCGCCCCGCATCCTAATGGGAATTGCTCCAGATAACCACTTACAACAAATGTTTTTCTTCTCACTTTGTGTTCACCCTCAACCCTTATAGGCTTTCCATGATATCCAGGTTCGCAAGAGTATACATCTAGCTTTCCTCTAACTATTATGCTTTTGAGAACAAATCTTGAAACTTTGCAAACTATCCAACCAAAGGAAAAGGATTGGTGGACCACGTGACTGTGTGAAATTAACGTGGACGCGTCACATAATAAAAAAGATGTAATTGTGCGGGTTATAACCCTTTTTTTTACTATGGAGATTCAGGTACAAATTTTTTATTATCCCGCCTCTTTAATTTTTTTTTGTTTTCTTAGTTTTGTTGATTTGTGAGTGAGTGAATTTTGATTAGACTTTGAGTTGATTGGTGTTACTATGGTCAATATGGTAAAGGACACGGAGTATTATGATATTTTGGGCATTGCCCCTACTGCAACAGAGAATGAGATCAAGAAGGGGTACTATAGGGCGGCAAGAACTTGGCATCCTGATAAGAACCAGAGTGATCCCCAGGCTGAGGAAAAGTTTAAGCTTGTCAGTGACGCTTATAAGTGCTTGTCTGATCCCGAGAAGAGAAAGATTTACGATGAGAGAGGCAAAGAAGCTTTTGTCGAGATGGAGCAGTCTGGCACTGTTGATCCTCGCGAAATGTTCAGAATGTTGTTTGGAGCCGGCCACTTTGATACTATCTTTGGTGACATATGTTCAATTCCTTTATTCAAAGTTATGTTTACTGACATGGATGATTTGAGCAAACAAGAGGGAGATATGAAGCAGCTAATGGAACATGAGCAAGAAAAGATGAACGAAGAACGAATGAAACAGTACGAGCTTGAAGAAGAAGTCCTCTGTCAGGGACTTAGCGCTGTTTTGTTGCAAAAGATAAAGTTGTGCGAACAGACAGACAAATCAGATGTTCAGGAAATCATCAACAGTGAAACACAGTATTTGGGAGAGTCCCCCGGAGGTGTGGAATTACTGGCCCTGGTTGGCTACATCTACACACAGGAGGCGCATAAGTACATGGGACGATTTTTTGGTATTGAGGGATTCTTTTCCAAGGTCAGAGAAAAGGGCCACAAGGTGTCCTCTGCAATTTCTTTTATCAGTAGCGTGATTGCTGTTCAGAAGGCAGCAAAGAAGATTGAAAAGAGGGAAAAGAAAAGAAATAATGAAGAGGGCGGTGAAGGACAATCATCTGAGACCCACTCAGCGGACGATGCATACAGAAAGAATAGTTTGGAGGAAGAAACCAGAGAGCTGGAAGAGCAAGGCTTGAGTACCATCTGGAAGCTTGGAAAGCTCAGTTTGGAAGAGCGTGTGAGAACTATTTGCCAGAACGTCATGTTGGATCCTACTTTGAGCAAGTCTGACCGAAAGCAGCGTGGAGAACACTTGTTGATGATTGGTTCAATATACGAAAGCAAGGCTGCCGAAATGAAAAAGGCTATTGCTATTGCAAAGGGAGAAGTGTCCTTCTTTGAAAAGAATATTCAGGATCCCTTTTCAAAGCTTTTCAAGGGGGGAAAGAGCGGTAGTGATTCACCAAAACCTGAAGCTAATTCCGCAGCCAACAACTAAGGGGCCAATCTTGCCCGCTTGTTAAGTACTGGATGACCCCGCCTTTGTTCAATAAGTTGCTTTAATTCATATTTAATTTATTTATTATTGGCTCCGCTTAGCTAGTGACTGTTCCATCGAAGCAAAGCTTCATAATCTTTAATAAACAGGCAGCAATGTATTGCACAGTGCACAACTGAAGACCATCCATTAATTGCTGACTGTCTCTTATGAATAATAGCAGAGTTAAAAATTGAACAGCTGGCCATTGAAAACTGAAGCATCATTTATAATAATGGGGGTTTAATTCCCTCGAGGGAATTGTAGCACTATTTATTTATTTGTTTTATGGCATTGCCAAATTTAGAACGGCTTTCTGTGCTTTGTTTTTGGTAAATTGTCGGGTTTTGTTATTATCATAGAGCAGATTTGAAGACTTATTGGAGGATCCATAGGAGAGAAAGGACTTTAGTTTGTTGTGGGGGGGGAGGCTTATTGAGTTGTTTTTGAGTTTGTGTTTTGGGCGGGGTGGGGGTTTATTTGGAGATTTGTGCTTTGTGTTTTTTTTGACATCGCAGGTGTCGAAGATTGAAATCATGCCATTACATTATCTTGAGAAGCGGTATCGCCTTGCGTTGATCACCGAAGACCATAAGAAAATCAACTCGCAGGCTTTGGCTGTAATTGAAAAGGAAGAACATGATGAGAAGAATGCACGGAGGCCTAAAACACCGCCGAGTCTGAAACTCCCCGAGATAACAAATGAGTTTATTGCTTTCTACAACTCTCATTATGAAGATACCAATGTGCAGAAGATCGGAGAACGAATGTTGCAACAATTCGAGTGCAGCGCGGGTCTTTGCAAAGGATCTGGAAAACCTCCCAAGCCCATCAAGACGTGCATTGGTCTCTACAAACTGAAAGACTGCTCCGGAGTACTTGGGGATAAAGCCATGGATCTGATGCGGGTTGTTTTGGAACTTTCCCCTTTGCACACTGATGATATTAAGGGAATGTATGATCTAACCAGTGATCTTATTGAGTGTGTTATCAAAGAATCTGAGGAGAAGTACACACTTGGAAAATGTGGGAAGAAAATCCATGCTGTGTGGTTACTACTGTGGAAGATTCTTGGGCTTCATGAATTGAAAGAGGTTATGGCACAAGTTGATCTTGGAGATAGCGGTGAACGCCTGCTCAGAAGCCTTCGAACAATATATAATATTTTTGATCAGTTTCAAGACCAGCCCGACGAGCTAATGAAATTAAGGTTTATGGTGGAGTGTTTGCGAAAGTTCAAGCAAGAAAGTAGCACTATTCCTAGCCACTCGGCATTTACTGAATCCCTGAGACTAATTCCTCACTATTTCAATGGTGACGAAGAACAACGACAGAAGAGAATCAGTGAAGGTGCTATATCTATCCGGGATGAGTATGATCCTGACTCTCCCGGACACACCACCAGTATATTTATTTGGTTAGAAAATCTTGAAGTGATGCTTGTTTTGGCACAAGCTGCCTCTGAGGATATTAACGTGCTGATTGAATTTCAGCGAGTAATGACGACCAAGACCAGGACGTGTACATGGGAACTGATTTATCTGTATACTTATATGCTTACTTTCATAGTGCTAAACACCGAATCTTCGCGGATAAAGAAGCTCGCTTTGGAAGGTCACAGTTATGGAGGTGTGCACCAATATGGAGTCATTGGGTTTCTTTCATTTAAGGGCGGGGCAGAGGTAGAGCAATCGTGGAAGATCCGCTTCGGGGCACTCAAGGCAGTGACATCCTTGTGGAAATGTACAACAGGGGGGGAGCAGATGGTAGCATGGGCAAGTTTAAAGTAAGTTGAGTTGATGTTTAAGATTTTGACTTATGTTTTTTTTATTTCAAGTATTAACAATCCACTGCTTGATCTTTTGGTATTGCTATAGTCACACTAAGGAAAATGAAACCGAAGATCGGGTAAAAATAGGTATAACATACGGGCTGTTTGAAGCGGACTTTTTTCACCATGTTCAGAAGTACAAAAAGATAGGGGTAGTGAAATGCAATGGGCTCTCTGAAAGCTTCTCACTGGCATTATTTAACGAACTAGTAGTACAACCAATTCGACATGAAGCAAATGTAAAAGGCTCGGTGAAGGGGGCGGTAGGGAAGAGCCCAGCCGAGGTAAAGGCGATCATTATGGCCACTACCAAACAGGATGTCCAAGAAAGGAATGAAAGGAAACGAGAAATGCTTCGCATCAAATGGAAAAAAGAGCAAGAAGACTCTGACAAAGACTTTATGCGCTATCCTTCAAAGGATGTTGTGTTAAAGAAAAAGCAGGAGTCCCGTCGTATGAAAATGAAAGATATGTATGGGTATATTGGGGCAGGGAATCCTCGTTTGAAAACACATGAAGTGACTGGGCAGCCTCATGATGTCAAGTATGACTTTGGGAACGTATACACTGAAAATATCTCCCAATCTTACCAGGTGGTGAAACCGTATTATGAGCGTATCAAGGGGGAGATGTGCGACATTTTGAATGCGCAGGCGGAGCGCAAGCGAAATACTCGTCCTGCTGAAGAACTCGAGCATTTCGAGGATGAGTATGGGTTCAAAACGACGAGTGTTCTTGGAAAAACGCGCTCTGGTAACCATACAAAGTACCTTGGTCATTTTTAAACGGCGGGTGAGAAAAAAATGCATAAAAAAAAAACAAAATAAAGGTTTCGAGAATAAAAGTCTCATTTTTCATTGTTAGAGCTTCCATAAAGGGCACGCCACGTGACAAATTCTGGCACAGTGAAAAATCACATAGAATATAAAAATAGAAATAAAAGTAAATAAAAGCCAAAAGCTGCATTTCCATTGCATAGGCGAAACTGCTCATTATTCTTTGAACACTCTTTGAAGTGTTTGGTAATGTTGGAGACTGTTGGGCTGACGACAGGACCAGGGAGGAACCACACCCAGGGGGAAAGGGAGGGAAAGGCAGAGATTAGAGAACGGGTGAGTAAAAGTGGACGGCTGCGGAGGCTTATTAGAGGATTAGACAAGGGAAAAAAGGGACATGAAGATGTGTTTGTCAACAGTGAATCTGGCTAAGTAATTAATTATACCATCTGTTAGCTGTAAACTTATATTCAAGTACACTGTGTGCAGCATCAACAAGAAAACAAAACAAGTCAGTTAGGGGACTACTTTCTTTTTGCCTTGTCTGGCCCAAAACCCGTGTAGACTATGAGTACGGGAAGGCATTGGATCAACTACAATACAGACAAGATTGTTCCCCAAATTGGGGTGCCTGAAGGTCTTGAGCTGGAAAACTACAGGGAGTGGAGGTATGCGTGTTTCTATTTTTGTTATAGTCGTTTGTGAATGGCTGATGGATTTGACTTTCAGTCTTTGTTTATGTTTCAATGAAACTCACATTTTGCCCTCTTTTGTATTTGTTTTTGTCTTTATTTTTTCAGAAGAAACTTTGTAAAGCTAAAAACGCCTTATGGGCACTTTTTTGCAGAGACGATTGCAGCCAGTAAGGCAAGAAAGAAAAAGGAAAGACAATCTAGATCACCCAGCCCAACTGCAAAACAAACAGGAAAGTCCCCGGGGCGACCGAAGTCTGCTCATCCGTCAAAGGCACGCACACCAATCTTCCTGGATGAGTCCAATAGGAAGAACAGTAAGGGGAATTGGCCAAAGGGAAAAGCACCGCGGGTGGTGGGAACACATAGACGGTCTGCTCATGAGCTTGATGGGAAAAGAATCTTGTGGAGCACGACTGATGGGACCACTCCGATTAAGTTCCATGGACGAAGCTACTATGGGGTTGATGAGCGCATATATAGTCCCTCGAATGATCTTCCTGCATCGGTCAAAGAGAGGCTTTTGATTAGTCCTTTTCAGGTGAGTTCTACGTCCAGCCATGGGCACCGAAACAAGAACAGGAGAAATGCTCGACCTCGCACAGCTAGCCCCTCACCCAATCGGAGGCCAAAGTCTGGGAGAGAACGATCAGCAGGGCAGAGGCCAAAATCAGGCTTTGCAAGGGGTAATCGACATGCGGGCACTGGTGCTGTGACAAATGTGAAGGTGTCTTTGATGCGGGATAATTGTGTGGATGTGTCGTGGAGGGCTCCTTCGAAAGGGGCGCCTATCCGCCATTATAAGATTCTTGTGTGGGAGGAGGAAGAAGACGAGGACAGTGCAAGGGAACTGCTGGCAGAAGGGAAGGGGACAACTTTTAGCATTGACAATCTCGAAGAAGGGGTTACGTATTTAATGTCGATCACTGCGATTGGAAGCGAGGGGGAGGGTGAAACAAGTGCCCCGGTGAAAATGTTTGGCTACAATGTGCCAGATTCACGCCCAAGTGCCCCTGAGCCAGAGGAGAACGAGGAAAGTGTGGAGGGCTCAGGGGACGAAGAAGGGGACCAGCGCTATCTCCAGGATGAGGACTTTTACAAAGAAGAAGATGAATGAAAAGATGTGACTTTATTGGTCGATGTCTGATACACTTAAAGGACCAAGATCAGAAGAAAAGAAAAGAAAGAAAAGAGAGAAACAGAAAAGAAGAAAGCTTTGTTTTAGTTTAGTTTTTGTTTGACTCTGACTTGAAAGGGTCTTAATAAAAAGCTGCTTTGTGCTCTTTTTTTCTTTTTCATATCAAATGAAACAGAAGAGATTCCATAGCTCATGATTCAAATGGATTTATTTGCTACAATTGTTTTTTTTTTTGTTTTTTGAGTGAGTTTTGAGATGTAAAGTAAAGGCACCTGGCTTTTAAGAGAAGAGACAGCTAGTCCAGCAGTTGCCCCTCTAAGGGAAGCTCGATGATGAGAATATATACCTGCAGTTCATTTTGTTTTAGCAATAAGCAAATGGGAAAGAATGTGCTTGTTTGGGACACGTGGCACAAAAATATGCCAGTCCAGAAGGAGAAAGGTGAGGTTGATTACCTTCTTTCACGATGCTTTAAAGAGGAGGATGGGCGGGGCATGTGGTGCTTCTACGAAGCCATTTACAGATGCAATGCTCATGATATTTGCACCAGCATGACAAGACAGCTACAGATTCCCCTATATTAAGGAAGGGCAAACAGGCATCAGTACGAGCATATTAAAAAGAAAGCCAAAATTAGATTCTATACACAATTGTATATTTACAAATAGGTACCTTTTGAAAAATTCCCCAAGCAAATCTGACATTCCTCACTGTTTTCGAGATCTTCTCCAAGCACATAGCCTATCATATGCAAATCAGAAAATATCATTTGTTTAGTCACGACATTATACAACCGAAGGAATTCTTTGTGGTTTGAGGAATTACTTACGTTCATATCTTCGCACATCTACTGGCCCCAATTCAAAACATTTATCAAAATGTTCTTCGAAGGCGTTTCTTTCAAACTGCCTCACACAAACAGGACACTTTACTATACTGAACCGCTCGCCCTTTTTATGTCCTATGACGGTCTTTGATTTACGCACCTTATGAGAGGACCCTTCGCCTACTTGATGCAACTCCCCATCTGCATCCAGCGGCTCCCCCAAATGCAGACTCTGACTCCTGCCTCCCCCCCTTGATCTTCTACTCTGCACACAAGCATTTGAATGGTTGTTCCCCATGTCTTGTACTAGCTAGATTTTAGTTTAACCTGCTGCAGTGGTTGTGCCAAATAATAAATAGTCCTCCTTTTGGGTGCGGAGATATAAAATAAATTTGTTCACTTTTGTCTACGTCACTGATTATGGTGAATCACCACCCCCTCCCATAACCCTCATCACCACAGTCATCAGGCTTCATGCTTGACTCACTCTCTGCTTAACCACCCACCTCCACCCTTGTATCTCTCCTCACATGACCCACTCCTCTGTCTCTCTCTGTATATCTCTCTCTCTGTATTCCTCTCCATATCACTCTCTGTTTCACTCTCCATCACTCTCTGTTTCACTCTCCATATCACTCTCTGTTTCACTCTCCATCACTCTCTGTTTCACTCTCCATATCACTCTCTGTTTCACTCTCCATATCACTCTCTGTTTCACTCTCC
This sequence comes from Ichthyosporea sp. XGB-2017a, assembly GCA_002811675.1. Lineage (NCBI taxonomy): Eukaryota > Ichthyosporea > Dermocystida > Chromosphaera > Chromosphaera perkinsii. Next base: position 82,167 of record PDIM01010317.1, on the reverse strand, counting down.
ATATCACTCTCTGTTTCACTGTCCATATCACTCTCTGTTTCATTCTCCATCACTCTCTGTTTCACTCTCCATATCTGCCCCTTAGTATCTTTCTTTGTTTGGCCATGTACCCCATCTTTCTCTGGATATTCCAGTTCTCTCTCTTCATGTCGCTTTTCCTTGCTGTCTACTACTGTTAATTGTGCACTGTCAATTCATGGAAAATGGTCGCCATTAATGTAAGTGGCAAAGCTTCCAGGGAAGTAAGCATTGGTCGTATTTGGTTCCCTGTCTATTCCATACTTCTTATATTGTGTCCACTGTGTGCTACAACTGCTTCTAAACCATTGGAATTCCGAATACCTAATTTGTTATACGCCATTTCATCCTCCACCTATAACACATGTACTCAAATGCATAGCACCATCATGCCTCGCATAGTTGTGTGAGAAGTGAGCATTGGTAGAGTATCAGACCCGCACAAGCACAGCTTGATATCCTTCCATCCGCATGCGCTTCTAACTACACTCCCACTCCACCAGTAGTACACACATTCCGCAGGTATTATTGCATGTTTTTGGATGTTTGCATTGCTAACAGTTAACACCTAAAGGCTACAGGTAGTTTAGCTATGCACTCTCTCTGCCCAAAGGGCATGCAAGTTGTTTGTGTTGTAGCCCTAATGCACAACCAAATGGAACACATCCACATCTCAACTGAAGGAAAATAAGGTTCTTCCACTGCATTCCTCAGAGGGATGAACCAAAATAGGATGGAAGGAATGTCTCTTCAACTGCTTATTTCAAAACGCTGGTCCTTATCCTCATCCTTAAACTCCTTAACTCTGCAGTGAAACGACCTGCTCCTCTCCTTCGTTCACTGTATACATAACTCCACCCACTCACACTGGCGCAACAGCCCTCTCCATGCCTGTGAAGTTTGAGATCTGGAGTGTGTGCTGTTGATTGCTTTGAAAGATTATCTGTAAACTAATATGATGACAAGGAAATTTACTGCCGGAGCAATTGTGCTCTGCTGTGCTGTTTTGGTGAATGTGTTGTTGCCTGTTTGCGTTGGAGCCCCCGCCGTCAATGTCTATAATCTCGTGACAGATGTATCGGAAATCCAAACCATTGGTGGAGAAAAAACCCCCATACCTGTGTGTTTCATTGAGAATGGGATACTGACTGTCACTGGGCTGTGGGATGCGGTTGGATGTGTAATGCTTCCCAGCACCTATGAGAGCCAAGCTCCCATTAGGAACAGTGTCATATTTGATTCTGGTAATAATGATGTTGCGACTATTGAAATGTACCTTGGTGTTGGTGAAGGACCAAGGAACTGCACTGGCTACATTCCCATTTGTGTTGAATGCGAGAACAGAGATATTCCTGATCCCTCCGTGGAGGAACCAGAAATCCCCCAGCAATCCCTTGTAACATGTATAAAGAGGGGAGACACATACACGATTGAAAACCTCACAGACGATGTTGGATGTGTCATGCGCCCGGACAATTGGGAAGGATTTGCCCCAGAATCATCAACCATGGTGTTTGAAAATGTCCCTGAACCCGGCCTGGCCAGTGTGGAGCTGTACGGGCAGTTGGGAACGGGCCCTCAAAACTGCACAGACTATTTGCACCAATGCATCGAGTGCATTGAGCTCCCCGAGTCTGATGGGAACACCTCTCCTGCCTCTTCTTCGGGGTAGACTTCTTTTCCTACAACAGAGAGAAGAGAAAAACATACAAAATCCCTTTCCCTCTTCCCCGTCAAACCAATGCAAAAGCACAGATATCTACAAGACTTAATTATTATTATTAACTAAATAAAACAACAATCTACAAATGCAGTGCATTGTTTTGTTTATTCCGAACAGGGAAATGTGAGAGAGGTTACAAAGGTGAGGGTGACAAAAGGTGCATTAGCTGTTATAAAAAGTGCATAATTAATCTCATCATCTCTATCTGTCTTTGGCTAAGAGGAGGGGGGAGGGGAGGTGGGGAAGATTAGTACAGCAGATGGATCACGAAGAGACATTAGTGAAGACCGGTCAACGGTCTTGTGCCTTTGTAAGTGGATGTTCATTAGTCCCTTTAAACCGAATCTTTCTTCTTTCTTTCTTTTCTTTTTCACTAAAGACTTGTCAGTTGCCCATTCAACGCCCTCACAGCCTCGCACAGCTGCACATTGTCAATGGCTCGTTCAATGTGATCGTATTCTTCTGTTTCCATAAGCTGCTCCGCATTTTCCATCTCGACTTCCTTCACCACATTGAAATAGTCTGCATACTTCCGATACACCTCATCCGCCTTTGGAAATACCTCACTTTGACACTTTCCAAGACTTTTCTTTGCCCGTTCAAGCCACAAACGCAGCTCCTGCCCCGCCGCTTTCCTCTTATCCCGTTGATACTCCAACACTGATCGAATCGTTTCCATTGCCTGCACAAACACACACACACATTAGCAAAATGTAATTTCCACCAGGGCAGTTACAAGACACATCACGACACTTACTTGGTGAGGCCTAAACTCATTAATCAAATGATGCATATTTACAAACAACAACTCCAAGTCTTTAACTTTTTCCTCATATACTGCCGGATTTTCCGTCAGGATCTTCAACAACTCCAGAAAATTAAAAAGTATCGCGTGATTAAGCTTCTTCAGTTCTTCTACACGCGAAGTATCAGTCATATATACACGTTCACAGTTCTGTTCCTCCAGGGAAAGGATCAACGGCTTTGCAAACTAAACACATTTAAAAGAAATCAACATTAAATTAATCACTTATTGGGATTTTGATTTACACTTGATGGTCTCAGAGATTCCCTTACCGAGTTTTCTGTGCCAAACACGCTGTAGGTCCCTTTCAAAGGACGCGGTGGCTTGGGACAGGATTCTCTCTGAACCTCTGTATCCGAGTAGTTTTTGTAATACTCTGGGGGCGGGGGTAGTGCAGACACGATAATCAGCTTCTCAGCCATTTTTTTTTTTTTTTTTTCTTTTAGA
>PDIM01010317.1:49394-68040 GCA_002811675.1 Ichthyosporea sp. XGB-2017a | reverse complement strand
TAAACGCTCTTTGATGCTATAGATGCTATAGAAACCGGAAATGGAACTCGCGAGTACGTGTTGCGTCCTGCCACCTTGACTAGCTAGAACTTTATAGAAGTCTCGAATTATAATAATTACAGTGGCTGGGAGAGAATTATCACAGTCGAAGTCTCAGTAAAAGGGTTATTCAAAGGTCAGCTTTATCGTAGAGTGTTCATTGTCTGCTGGATGATTACTGTTTCTGCAGGATCGACGGACGACGTCGACACTCCACGTCGTCCAAGATATGAAATGATATGATATCGAAATACAATACTGTACTGCAATGGCTTCATGTAGGAAAAAGGGGTTGGACTTCTTAGCTGAGCTCCTTTGAAATTGGAATCTTAATTTTCACTGTATATTATAACTGTGTTTTATTTTTAAACTACGCGGGGCAGGTGGCAATTAATTTTACTATTTTTTTACTATTTTGATAAATTTATTTGGAACAATTGGCGTAAGTACTTATCCAATAATTAAAACTTGAGGAATCAATTAGCGAGGACTTGTACTTCCTCTCATCTACCATAGTACTGCAATACCGTCTCTCCCATCCTTCCATCCCCGGGAAGTATAAAAGACAGGGTCAGCTGGTCTCTGTCGGTGAGTTTCGTCTTCAACTCACAAGTGTCTGCTTAGTTTCGTCGATAAATCCAATTTGAATTGTTTTCAGATCTTACTGTTGAGAGATATTCTTTGTTCTTTGTTGATAAAGATTTCCCTCTGTAGCACTTTATAATTTTATAGTTTTGTATCAGTTTTTGATTTATTTATTTTAAATGCTTTACTTTGACCAAATCGACGAGATGGCCAGTTTCGAACCTCTTGATAACTTGAAAGCAGATTCGGTAGACTTTTTTGGTGATAATTATCAGAAGAAACACTCGACAGCCGGAAGCGCTCTAGACGGGGCCGTTCCCAGCTCACCCAAAATGCAGGAGCTCAGTGCTACCTTTCCGAACAATGAAATCATCGATTCCAAGCCTTCAACTCCCAAACCCATTTCGGTTGTAAAAGTGGAAAATGCTAAAGGCACTTCCGCAAAACCAACACCCGAAGAAGAAGAGTTGGCCAAAAAGGCATATCAGTATAAGAGAAAGAAGAATAACGACGCGGTAAAGAGATGCAGGGAGAGAAAAAGAAGAGAGGTAATGGAAAGAGAAGCAGTCTTTACCAAACTGAAGAATGAGAACCAGCAATTGAGATGGGGAATGCAGAAGTTGTCTGAAGAGATTGTGTACTTGAAAGAAATGCTTTTTAATTCGCAAATGCAGGCAGGCCAAGTGCCTGCTCTTTCACATGGAAATAACCACCAGGACATGTCCCCTCACATGCCCGGTGAAGACCAAAGATTCTCTTCCTTCCAGGCAGCTGCACCTGCTCCGATAGAGCCCAGTGCGGGATACCACTTACAACACCCATACAATACCACCCCACAGCCACAAGACGCTGGTGTTCGTCTTCCCGCTCTGTAAATACATATTGCCATCTCACTATTGTCTGTCACTCAAATACTGCACTTCTCCTCTGTTTGCACGTCTTCTTTTTTATTTTTCGCTAGATACTTAAGCTCCACCTTTCAATACAAATAAATATCACATCCTAGAAAGATAAACACCCCCGTTGTTGAAAGGCTTTGTTCTTTTTTTGCGTTGCTTTATTTTGTTTGTCTTTTGCTAACCATTTGCTCCCTCTACCAGACTATCAATCGTCTTCTTCAGAAGATGACTTGAACAATAAAATAGTGCTTTTGTAAAAGAAGGTTTGGGCAAAAGCTTGCGTGTCTACACGATGTCTGGACTTGTTGCGGCGAAATATATGCTTCGGGTACATATTTTTCGCGGAAAGAATGTTCTGAGAGGCCTTTAGATAACGAAATAGGTAATTAAGATAATCTTTTGGTAATCGTTGTAATCGCAAGTGGGGGCAATCATCAAACTTTCTATTTTGGATTTTTGATGGACGTACAAAATTAAGCAGTCTTGTCTCCTCATTGCAGTGCCATTACCCAATTAAAATCCCATTGGATAAGTAGAGGTCTTTGTCTGAATGAATAGGTTTCTTATCATGTGTTGGTACATTGATCTATTTGTGAACAGCGTTAGAAATTATGTAACGACACCAAACGTCAAATTATCAAATTATGTGAACCGTGAATTATATTGTTATTCCTGTTACAGATCCTCTAGAAGCACGTTTCAGCGTCTTTGCTGGTTCCGTCGTCTATTTGGTTCTCTCAAAGTTAAATATTAAAGGGGCTCACCCTTTAATTTATATGCCGCATGCTTCTCTCGGGGCTAAATAAAGGCCCCCCCTCCCTCATCTATGCAATATAGTACTTACTAAATGTACGAATTATGCAAAATACCGTTTTCCAAGTTCCTAAAATAACTTTGACATTTGTTTAGTTGGGAAGCGCGTGCTATTACTCATAGCATCATATGCACTGTTTACCTTGCTTCTTTAGAGCTTTTTGTACGTATTCAGCTGATTCTTCCGCATTGCTGCAACAGGTACCTCTTTTAGGATATTTTTCACTTGAATTAACATTTTAAGTCCGGGTGATGACCTTGCTCTTTTTAATAGTAGTGGCTCTCTTGACTACCCTTCGCTGTAAGAGAAGGACTTGTGTCGTAAGCTTCATCATTCAATTTGATGACAATACTTTCGATTACAATTTGAGATTCTGCTGTTCACCTCCATCATCTCGGAAGTCTGGAGCTCTTGAACGCAGAATCAAGTGATGACGCCGTGCTTTCGATCGAAACAGCAAGTGATACAATCAAATGAATTGACCCTTCTTTATAGATAGTTGAGGACTTTGCTCATTGCCTCTATCAAGCCCCCAAAATGTTACACCAAGTTATGTCTTAACACAAATTGCCAAAGAAGACGCAATGTAATATATATAGGAGATAATAATTAATTGCTTTACAGTCACAATCTTGCCTATTGTGGTTGCCTGCATGCAAAGGAAATGATTCAGTTAGTCTCGACGACCGACGGTTGTCATTTGCATACTATATATCATCACCACTCTGTTCACTAGAATCGGGGATTTGCCGACGTACATTATTGCTTAAAATATCTATGAGTTTGAGCGCATGTTTCAAAACGATTATGGGAACAAATTTTGCTAATTACCCTGTTGCAACGGGCACAGAAAGTATTGTTTGGGAACTCAAAACAAGCACACTTCTTTCCTCTTTCCATTGGTTTCGACACACTTACAGCAGACTTTATTACAAAAAACGATGTTAGAAAGTATCTCAAACTTAAATTAACTCAAACAAAAAACTGGAGTACGAAATTGACCACACCCACAGTCATCACAAAAACAACGGAAGCAAAGGTCCATGAAGTAGCTCTCCTTGTCTCTCTCTTAATCTTATAGTCCAACAGGGATGGTAAGCAGAAGACTACGATAACACCACAGAATGAGCCTGTGAATCGGATGATATCTCCAATATGTGGCATAAAAATAGCAAACAGTACACATGCGGCAGTCACAATGGTATTTAAAGCAAAAACATGTCCGAAGCTAGGGTATGCTTTTCCAAACAACGTTTGCATTACCTGGAATCTGATGATGAACATTATCAAAGGAAATACGGTTGTAATCTGAAGAAGAAGAAAGATACGCGCAATCACCGCAACAGGGTTATCAGAGGCAAAGTTATCGAGAAAGTTTGATTTTAAATCCGATTTATCACCAGGGTAAGAAAGATAAATACCAAAACCCACAAACATGTATGTGAGACCGACGCATATATAGGCAATTATAAGGTCGCGTCCATTTTTCTCTGGGTTTTTGGCGTTTCGCGTGATGGAGAGAACTCCGTTGTGAATAAAAAATGAGAGGCTTAGAACACCTGATAGAGCAGGGAAAGTGGGGGTGAAGAGCTCAACGGAAGAGTTAAAATGAATTCCATTGACTCCAATGCTATAAATGGCGAAAAATATCATGTACATAACGCCAACAATCCCAAGTGCATTAAATTTTGTAAAGAAAGTCAAAGATTTTAAATTAACTAGAGGGAATAATGGGATGAGAAGAAAGAGAGGTGTTGTTTTAAGGTTCCAGATCGACGTCCATGAAATAGAAGAGTTAAATAAAGTCGCATCGGCCAGTGAATTTGGGTAGGCAGAATTCAGCACACATTCCCCAACGTGAAACAAAAAATTAGACATAAGGACCCAGAAAACAACCTGTGCCCCTACGAAAGTCATTACAGAAAACACTACACACAGGTAATTCGACCATTGGCCAAGGTGGATCCCACAAATATCACCAAAATCCAGTTCTCTTCCATGGGCTCCATTGCCATTGTCATTTTTCACGATAAGATGGCAGGTATAAAGACAAAGTCCTCCCATGAAGAAAACCAGGAACAAGCCCATTACAAGTCCCGCTTGCTCAATTGCCCAAGGCATTGAAAGAAGAGACGTTCCAAGCATTGTATTCCAAATTGATAAAATAGTTACCAGACTACTTTGTGTGCCAACCTTGCTTGCAGACGATCCTCTAGAGAAACCAATAGGGGGTCGCAGGACGAACAGTTTGCTCGGCAGAACATGGTTTGGAATAGTAAATGCTTCACGATCATGAGGACTAAGTTTGGTATAGTATTTATACCGCTGATAAACATTTCCTGCAACGCTTGCTCCAGATGATCGTCCCTGTCCATGCCCAGCTACACCAGAGGATGGACTGTGGTACCTGAAAGGTTTGCGCGTCGCGCCCTTATCGCTATTCGTCGATACAAAAGATGAAGCTGAAATGTTGCTCCTCAAACTACCTGTTGGATCTCCATCTGGGAGGTACTCGCCACCTGATGTTAGGGAGCCATATATGCTACCTTGGGCAGAGTTGCCTAAGGAAGCACCCAAGGAATAAGAATCCAAAGGGCGGGTAATACCATCAGGTCCATAGATCGCAATATCTATATCCGCAGTGTCTACTTGGTCTACATTACCTCCCTCGCAAACATCATCGGGCAAGCACAATAAAGGTTGCTCCTCTTCACGCCCGCCCGCGTGTTTCTTCCCCTTTGACACAGAAGACATTAAGGTATCCGTTACTTTTAATCTCTTTCGATAGCCTCAATAAGCAAACAAAGTATATAACTAATTCACAGAACCAAAACAGAAAGAGGCCGCTACCCAAAGGGCAAATCTTTGCGAGCAAATCTCTTTATATGCCTTTGCCTTTTCTACACCACGTTTGGTTGATTTCTATCTCCCTCTAGTGCACCACTTGTACCTCAATCTCACTTGAACTTCGATAATTCCCTCTTTGACTCACGCACAAAAGAGTGAGCAACACCTTTGTTTCAATCAAAAATCTCAACCGTCAAATATTCCAATAATGTTCACCACACACCAAAACCAAAAAACAAAAAAAAGACAAAAACAAAACCCCAAAACAAACAAAACAAATCCAGGGAGGGTTAGGGCTACTCTACCAGGGATCCCATAGTTAACAGGGAGGGAATCAATCAATCATATTACAGATCTCTGCACAATATAGTTTGTAGACTCCCCGTGGAATTTCCCTTTTTTTGTTTTCTCCACTGTACTGCCCCCCCCCCTCCCCCCCCACACCCCCCCCCCCCTGCTTTTGGAACATGATCACACTTTCGTTTCCATTTTAAATTGCGGTTTGTTTCGCAAACTACAGTACAGCTAGAACTGATTACTGACTGCATTTAGAAATCGATGTTGTTCCCATGTGCTTGCGGGGGTTTTGCTATAACTAGTGATTTCTACACATTAATGAAAGATATCTACGTCTCAAAAAAGATTAATCCGGGGCCACATGACCATGGTGTTATTAGTGTTAATCTTTCTTTATTATAATGTACTTGGCTTCTTGCCCTTTTTTGCTTTTTTATTGGTTTTACTTCACAACTTGCCATTCACTTTCGCTGCATCAGCATAGCTATGTCATACATAGTATCCAAAACACAACTTACTGACCACGCTTGGTTCACGCAACTATCCTTACACAGTTCCCCGTCCTTGTTTGTCAACTCTGGTAGGCCACGCCACTTGCACGAAGAGATCATTTTTTTATGAGCAATGAGATGTCGATGAATTTCCTGTACAGCAAGCTTAACATTGCAACCACTCATTGACATGAAAATAAGTTTAGCCCTCAGAAAATAGCCTATGCACCAAACCCATTCTGGTCCCTGATGATAATTGAGTCCTCCAGATGTATTAAAGTCGCCCGAGTCATTGGCATTGTCATAGAATGGGCGGTATTCCCAGTCGGATGGATCAAGAGTCCTCATTCCAAGTGGGCCAACGATATTTTCTTCCACTACTTGAATCGCTTTTAAGGCATGCTTCGGGTGAAACATTTCCGGGGCAACAGTCATGGCTACACACAGGTTGGGCCTGAGCTGGTAGTCGCAGTATTCTTTCGAGCAACCATAAATGTCCTTGTAAATTCCTCTCTTATTGATCAGAGAAGAGTTAACGGCGTAGTTACAATCATCTTTGGGATCTTCTGGAATCCAAAAGTACTTCTCAAAGTTATTTTCAATATGGTCATTCCATTCCTTATAACTTGTAATCGATAACGTATTCTTCATACGTACACCTTCATGTGCAAATATGCCTTTTTCATAGATTTCGCTAAGCCATGAGACGGTCGATTTGCAAAGACCCGCGATTTCAACATCCACACCATTGCGCGGGGTTGCCGGCACACCTTTGTTTCCACCACTTACAGAGCTACCCATTTTATCCATCCACGTCCCACAATTGTGCTCATTGCCACCCGTCGGGAGCCATGTGTTTGGTTCCAGCTCTACATTGACATTAAAGCCTTCATCAACCATCTGGCTGTCAATGCGCTCACCTGCATTCCATTCTCGAAAAGAAATGCCAGCAGCATGCTTTTCCATTATTTCTTGGATAATTTCTGCAATTGAAGACAATTTCGTAAGGGGGGCATTTGGGTCGTACGTTTCCATATTATCGTCTGGGAACAGTCTGGGAACTTTTGCTTTAAGAAAATCAACTCCCTCTTCGGACATGGAGCAATAATCTTTGATTGACTGCAAAAACCACCACGCTGCATCTCTACAATTAAATCTGGAATTTTTGCCTCCATCAAGCAAATTTGGAATAAGACCATGCCTCAGTGTCATGGCAAATCCGAGAATAGCGTCCCTTGCTTCTTGAAATCTGCCCGTTACCAAAAGCATTCCTCGCAAGCTGATAAACGTATCTCTTCCCCAGCATCGCATGTATCCAGTTGCAAAATGAGTTAACCCAGCAGCCAATGAGCCTCTTTTATGAGTGCCAAATTCCTTACAAGTGGGGTACGGCGCTGAAGGAATTCCCCCATACAACTGCACGGAGCCCAAAGCCAATTTCTTTTCGAAGCGGCATCCTTCGTTTCGTATAAAGGGTGACATTTTAGCTAAACATTTCAATGTCAACCGTTCATGGTAAAAGTAAATCAGCGCATCAAAAAGTCTCGGTATCAAATACCTTGGAATTTGCTTCAAGTACTGAAATGCATCTTTAAGATGTTTTCCAAATTTCGCCGTTCCTTCAAATTTTTCCAGCCTTTGCGAGGTAAAGTCTATCAGCCAATCGCCATCACGAAGATTATTGCACAACGGATGGGCAAGATCGTTCTTCATTCTGATACCAGCAAACACAGAAGCAATCCCTTGCAATCCACAGTAGCCAATTTGACCAAAGTGTGGGAGATCGTATCCACCGATCCCATTAATGTCCATTCCTTCTTCATGACACAGATATAGTGCATAGTTGAGATCGATGAAGCTCATGCTTTCAATCGACTTATTCAAATCTTCATCTGCTGGCCCTCGACCTTCTTCATACTGTGCTATACGGTCATGTAAATGGACAAACGCTTTACGCGCCATGTCACTCACGCATACTTTAAAAATAATAACACTCCCCGGAGGAAAATCTGTAAAGCTAATTACCTGAGAAAGGCCACTTCTATCATCATATACATCTCTCACAGAGCACATTTTTGAATGTTCTTTTGTGGTGTCGTGGACAGAGCAGGATATTGGAATACCTCCAACAAACTGTGAGTCTCTGGTAAACTCCTTAATTTTCTTTTCATTTTCTTCATTATAATCAATTCGGGCTTCTAGCACAATTTCGGTGATTTTACCACTTATAGTTACATCTTTGATTGACCCAGCGCGGTAATGAGCAATATCGTGTCCATTAAAAGCCGTATGCGCAAAGGCAATAAACGAGTTGTGCGTTTCACGGCATTCTCTGGTTACAGAAATTATATTTGACTCAAAATGGTCGAGATACATATGGGAATATCTTTCATCTCCCATAACTTTGTGGAGTTTGTTCAACACTTTTTTTGCCTTAATGATTCCGGTGTTCATTCCCACAGAGTTCGCCTCCTTGATATCACACCAATCTTTATAGAATCTTGCATCATGAACAACATCCACATTAGCTTCCAATAGCTCGTCATAACCTCGAGTGCTTCCAACAGCACACGAAGCCATGCACGTAAGGGCCGCATTCGGAAGGGTGTCATACACAGTACGTTTTTGAAGGGGCACTTCATTATCATGAGTGCAGTCCATTAAGATCGCATGGGGCCGCGAAGGAGTCAAGTAAGACGGTCCTATATCCAGGTTGAAACTACCTACAGGGTAGCCACCATAAACGTGCACTGTTCTTCCGAGGTCACCGGTCGACCCGGCTTGCATTGCCTCCCGAACTAATGAATTCAAACCAAGCTTATTCACAAACATGTTATCCACCGTTTCACTTCCACTGAACAATTCAGCCAGGACATACAGGTTGGGGTTGACTTTACGGGCTTCGTCGAGCAAATACTCGGCCACATGCAATGGTGTCGAATGGCAGTTATCAATTCGAAACCCATCAAACAGTTTGGCTGTTTGGACAGTATATTTTTTCATAAAGTCCCACAAAAACGGGCTGGATTTTGGTCCTTCGCCGTAATTAAGCTTTATGCAATCACCCCAAACAATCAGATCCCTCACCAAATACACTTTCGAACCTGGGGCAGCAAAATTTTTCAGGGGATCAGCCGCCCATATCCAACCATTGCAGGCGACAACATATCTACCCTTTACACACCCAAGAATGTTTCCATTCAAGGACGCCATTTGGTAGTTGCTAGAGGGCAGCCGCACAAAGTAAGAATATGTCAAAGGCTGATTTGCAGTCACTGGGCCGAATTTCGGACCGTGTCCAGCGATGCGTTCATAATGGACCCGCGATCGCAAATTTGATACAATTTTCCGAACATCCTCGTCATATTCTGTGAAGAGTACAATGTTGACCTTATCTAATTCTTCTTTAAATTTTCTACAGCATTCTTCGATTCTTTCAGTTTCATTGTTTGCCGTGACAACATCTACATTAAACACTCTCACCGCGCGATCCATATCAATCTTTACAAAATTTCGATCCCATGAATTATCTTTCACAATAACAATAGGCTTCTCCCGCTCAGCAGGGTCAACGCGGGTACTGCCAGGATGACCACGACTTCTCAATCGCTCTTTAAAATCATCCATTGTGTGCTCGGCATTTACAACATAAAATTCCCATAATTTCATCTTAGGAAACTCAACATCTTCCAAATGCTTCATCACACTATCTAAATCATGTTCATTTTTGAAGTAGTTAGGTAGGGATGGGAACTCACCATTCGCTAGGCCCATGGAAAATATTTGCAAGAACTCATCAACCACATAAGCAGGTTTCAGGTGGGGACTATTCTCGAGATTAAAGCCACAATCAGGTTCTTTGTCTATCCATGGACTATTATTTGCCGTGTGATTCCACACTACGTCGGAAATACACAACATTCCCATTTGGGTACGGGTGTAATGCAACGTATCTTCAAGGGCCACAAAACCATTTGGATCCCCTGGGAAGATGTTTGGATTTAGTTTTAACTGGTTCTTCAGCGAGTAAGCACTTTTGGAAAAGCCCAATTCTTGGCACGGGGTAAAGTGGATCATGTTGTATCCCGATTCCTGTGATACTTGTAATTTCTTCTTCCACCCGCTCACTGGACCCAGGCATTTTGTAACGTAGGTTTCAATACAAAGTGAATCAAATGGAAGAACCTTTTTGTTCAAATACAAAGTGGGTTCCACAACAAAGTACCCACACACAACATTATGACTATTCTCAGATATACCCTCGCCATCAGTACTGTTTCCATTTTTAGCATTGTCTTCAAAGCTGAAATATTTGAAGCGAAACTCAAATGGCCCCGAAATGCCAATCACCAAGTCACAATATCGCTCACCAACGTTATAAAATTTAGATGTTTTCGAGCAGTAGCTCCATTTCAATTCAGTAAATTGAGATCTCACGAACTCTGCACCGTCTTTTGGGTAATTGCAGTACAAGCGAACTTGATGACTCTGCAATTCAGGACCCAAACTAAACCGAAGTACCGTTCCCAAAGGAACCTCAAAGTGATTATTCCGGTAATGGTCCTTATTCGGAACCAACTCCAGGATTTTCATCCCACTCTTCATATCTTACAAACAAACAAAATAAAGCCAAAAAAAACACACACAAACTAAACAGTTCACTGTCCACACTTCCAACACCGAGTGCAAATCCAAAATCCAAAATCCAACTACACTCTCTTGCGGTTGAGTCAAATCACTGCACTGCACAAGTAGTACAGTACTACTGTACTGTACCATCCCACGCGAACCTAACCCTAGCCCTGGGATATTACTATTATAATCTTCGTTTATTTTTTATAGTACCGCCCCAGTACAGCCATAATTCTACCCAACTGGGTGCAACCCCCGCTAAAAATAGACCCTATGAAATTCGTTTTTTTTTTATATTTGACAGTTGACGTATGGTGTAATTGAAGTATTGAAAAGAAAACTTCTTATGAGTATATTGCTATTTGCTTGCAGTGGATCAATCAAGTTGCTAGATCAAGTTGCTAGATCAATAGCCACCGAATATAGAATTCATAAAAATCATGTTGGCGGAAGACAAGGGAAATATAAATGTTGAGAGCAATTCCCAGCAAGGCTCCCAGAGTAGTTCAACTACTAACCCAACAAAGGGAAGCAGAAGCAAAAAGGCCTCTGTCTTAAGTCAGTTACAGAAGAAGGCTAGGGAATGCAAACTTTCCATTAGTGGAAAAAACATCAGCCGGGCATGAGCCAACTCACAAACGAGATAGCTCATGTGGAAAATTGCTTTGCTATGTACAAAATGAGTGACGCCGAAAATGAGGGGCAATGTACCGATCGGAATTTCAGAAGGCCTCTTACAGCCTACGTGCAAGCGAACTAACTCTTGAAGAACTACAAGAGCGATGTTTGAGAAGAAAAATTCCGTTCACAGAAGAAGTTGTAACCGTTGTAATGGGCTATAATAAGTTTAGTGCCTATATTTTCCTTATTAGTGAATTGCGACTACGTCGTCGAGCAGTTGACAAGGACCGCAATCGGAGTCGATGCGGGTTTTCATTCCTTGCAAGGAAGCAGGCTTGTACGTACTGGTAATTACTGGACCCTGGACTGAATGTGCAATAGTCGCATGAACAAGGTGCTAAATTTTTCCTTTTTTGGCAAGAGGTAATCGTTCATCAACACTTATAAGGACAAATGGCCAGAATTACCCACGATCATCATTCATGGTACCACCCAGTGTCCACTAGATGAGGATTATCCCTGGCGCGCAATTAAGAAGGACTCTCTAGAGAGAAGTGACTTCGCCCTCATAGCTGAGTGAGCTATGTAACATTGAGTGGGCGTCCAGCTATGAATTCACCCACCACGCCACACATAACCCTAAAGAAGATGCAGACCGCTCGAGTCGAGCGTTATAACAAGGAACGAGCTGCTCCTTGTTATGCCTTTAGGTCTTTTTTTTTCCCGCCCCTGCTACACGTGTGAACAGCTGCAGGTCCTTCAAGCAATTTTTTTCAGCTGTTGTTGTCCTAAAAAACTGAACTGTGCTCTCATTCCTACACGTTGGTCATGATTTTTAAGAAGTATATCTTCAGGGCCTGGCTGTCTCTGCATGTGCATGCGCTGTTCTCATCCCTTCAATACACCACAAAAGGAAACACAAAACCCCTTGCTTGCCATAGTTCCTCTTTCCGAGAGCACCATGCAGCCAAAAGAAGTATGAGCTTGAAATAGCTCACACATATTATGAGTTTGGTAGTTTCAAGTAAGGGGTTTTGTGTTTTGTTTTGTTGAATGCGGCGTCTACAAGGGATGGGAACGGCGCATACACATGCAGAGACACAGCCTCCCAAAAAGATGTACTTCTTAAAAATCATGACCAACCCGAACAATAATTCGGAGATTTTTAAGGAGACAGTTGCGAATCCACGCGTAGTTATAGGAATCAGAGCACAGTTCAGTTTTTTAGGACAACAACAACGGAAAAAAATTGCTTGAGGGACAGCCCTTAGAACAGCTGGGGCACCTTGCCGCGGTATTATTATGTATATCCGTTTCTTAGGGTTTAATCGGTAGTTTTGAAATACAATGGCACTCCTTTAGCCTTGGTACTTGCAGTAGTACCAGTAGTACCAAGGAGAACTGTATTCTTTTTGTAGTACCAAGCAAGGGGCGCCTCGATCCTCAGAGATAGTGTTAGGATAGGGCTAGGGGTAGGAACGGCGCCTTGGACATTGCTATTAGGGTTACGGCAGGTGGCCGGTACTGGATCAGTACTAAAAAATGCCCACCCTTAGTTTTGTTGGTGTAGTTGTTGTTGTGTTGTGGATCTTGATTTCCAGAAGGTTCTATCTGGAGTGATCGATTGTTTGCTAGCTTGCAATTAGGATTGGGATTCTTGTGTGAGAGTTTGGAAAGAGTAGGGGAAGTTTGTGTGGTTTATGCGAGTCATGGGTAAGTGTTATGGAGTGTTTGGCTGATGGAAGGGACGGAGGAGGAACTAACAAACATTGGGGTGTTGTTTCCTTCTTTTTCGGTTTGACGTCTAGATTTTTCCAACTCTAAAGAGCAAGTCCCCAGGGATGTACGCGTTATGTGCGCCATCTTGAAATCTATGGGTGCTGAAGATTTCGAACCAAAAGTAGTGAATCAGCTTTTGGAATTTACACATCGTAAGTTTTCATTTCAGTAAAGTGGACATCATCACGGGAAAGGAAAACATATTAACTCGCTCTTGTCAAATTCTCATATTTTATTGTTTTTTGCGTTGCCACCATTTCATAGGTTATGTTACAGAGGTTTTCGCTGACTCTATGAGCTATTGCGTCCACGCAAATAAGCAAAGTGTAGACGTTGAGGACGTAAAGTTGGCCATTCAGTCAAAGGTGGATCACTCGTTTTCTGCACCTCCTCCTAGAGAGGTAAGTTTACTTATGGAGCTTTTCTTTAGGGGCGTCAATGGTTTCATGTGCTCAAATATTTTATTGGATTCTTTCTTCTTCTTTACATGAAGTTTTTAATGGAACTTGCCGAAAAGCATAACAAAACCCCTCTTCCATTGATTGGGGACAGTTTTGGAATTCGTTTGCCACCGGAGCGTTTCTGCTTGACAGCACCAACATATCAGGTAGATACTTCAGCGCTTTTGAAAGATAGCCCATCAGTTGGAGCGGAAGAAAAGCCCGAAAAAACAGCGCGTAAGCCAGCGGAAACGATCGCAAATGTGGAGTTGAACGGTCCTTCTAAGAGGAAAAGAGAAGATGATTCTGAAGATGATTCTGATGACTATGATGAAGTTTGAAAGAATGTTAAGCTCGTGCAGCCCTCTGTGTACCCACCTACCCTGAATGGTGTGCAGGGCTGTGCTAGAGTATAATACTACGTGCCCGCGAATTCGGAAGAGATTTAAGAAGTTTCGCCCCACCCGTGTGTTTTACCATTGCACTATTCCCTCTCTTAACATTTTAGTATTGCTGGAGTTGAATGGAACTCCCCCAAGTGCAAGTAGATGGAGGGCGATGATTCGTAGAGAGTCCATCCCTCCTTGAGTGGAGCCCAAAAACGGGCATACTTAACTTCCCGGGCATCAGTCCGAGAAATGTATATTGATGAAAACAGAAAAGAAAAGTACATTTTTGATACAAATGAGTATCGTATAATAAAGACAAACCAAGAAGCTTGTGACACGATACACTCATGCAAAGCACAGGAGATGGAAGAAGAAGAAGTCTTTGAGTGCACATTGCCTGAACTGTCCCAAGTATTAGGACTTAGCTATGGGAGTACTCTGCTTGCTTGGAGCACAGCTGACTTTGGAGGAGCTATACTATGTACTGTAGACAGTACAGTTCACCTAAACTCAATCTTGCCGCTGCCGGCTACAGCAGTCAATCTCACTGTGCCGCTCTTTCCTCTGAGATAACGTCCCGCCCTCCCTTTTTTTTCAGTTTTAATTTTTATTTTCAATCAAAAGAAAAATCATACTCTTTTCCTTTTAACTCTGCCTGCAGTGTGGCTATTGGGATCTTGTAAGTATAATCAACTTTAGTCAATTTACCGGTAGTTTGCCCATCTCTTATCTCAAAGACTCTTATCTTAAAGATCCTATAAGCGCCCCTGGCAAGTTATTTATTCAGCCATTGTATTATTATTGTAGTTTATTTCTCCAAGACATAAATCTGAAGATGCTTCCTTTAAAACACGACACGCGGGCAGGAGCCACAGCCGGTGGATTTTTGTACAGTGATGATTTAAAAAAAAACCAGCATCCTTACAGGTATTTTGTGGGATTAGTAAAAAAGTATTCTCGCATGATTCTTCAGGACGAGGACTCGAGGAATCTATTCTTTTTCTTGTGTTTGAATCTATCCTTTGCATTTGTAGAATTAGCGTATGGGGTGTGGACAAATAGTCTTGGTTTGATTTCTGATGGCTTTCACATGCTGTTTGATTGTACGGCGCTTCTGGCAGGATTGCTGGCGACTTTGGTATCCAAATGGCCTGCCAACGAGAGATTCAGTTATGGCTATGGACGGGCCGAGATTCTTGGGGGATTCGTTAACGCTGTTTTGCTCGTATTTGTCGCGTTTTTTGTGCTTACTGAGGCACTCGAAAGATTGCTGGAACCTCCTGAGGTGAAAACTGATCGCTTGTTTCTCGTTTCCGTTCTTGGATTTCTGGTCAATATTGTGGGTATTTTTGTTTTCCAACATGGCGGTAGCATGGGCGGACATGGCCACAGCCACGATCATGATCATGGGCATGGGCATGGGCATGGGCATAGTGGCCACGGACACTCTCATGGAGGAGGGGAAGGGTCAAATCAGATCATGAAAGGTGTTTTTCTCCACGTTTTGGCGGACACATTGGGTAGTGTCGGTGTAATTATCTCTTCGCTTCTTATTGAATACTTTGGTTGGATGAAAGCAGATCCAATATGCTCTTTGTTTATTGCCGTAATGATCGGGCTAAGCGTGCTTCCCTTATTGCGTGATTCCACCCAAGTTCTGCTGCAAAGAAGTCCAGTCGATTTGGACGATCGCATTTTAAATGCCTTACAGCAAGTGCATTCATTGGAAGGGGTCGTGAAAGTGCAAGAGCCTCATTTTTGGACTTTATGCACTGGGAAGTATTTTGGAAGTGCTTCTATTCTAGTGACACCCACTGTTGATTACATTTCGATCCAGAAGCAGGTCAAATCAATATTCCATCACGGTGGCGTAGAAAAGATGGTGGTGGAGATCATTTACTCTCACTGATGCTAGAGTGGGAGAGTGTGGGGAGTTCCGACTGGAGAGTCATTTGCAGTGGAGTGTGGTGTGGAGGGGTGAGCAGGAGGATAAAGAAGAAGGGAAGCAAAAAGGGAAAAGGGGGAGTTGCGAAAAACCGTTCGGATGATGCCAAGGGGGGGGGTGGGGTTGATTTATGTTTTTATAAGTCTTTATATGCTTCATATCTATTCTTCATTCCTGATAAATAAATGTCCATCAGTAGAGTCATAACGTTTACAAAGAGCACACGATACGGCCGGGGGACGAGGTAGAAGTTGATGGTCTGTGCCGCAGGCCACACCTTCCAGTCCATCATCCAGGTGTCCCAGAACTTCAATCTAAACTCTGCCAGGGCATCTTTCATATTTCTTGTCTCTAAATAATTCAGCCCCGTATAAAAGACAAATATACAAGAAGGGGCCATGATGCACTGGTCCAATAGAACCTTCTTACTAATCACCCGGGCCGAGATGGTCGTAGTCAGCATCTTATCCAATCCCATATACCAATAGTGCCCTAGAGGTCCCAGAACAACGCCAATAGATCCCATCCTCACCGTTCTCCAGTGATCCCAGTCTGGACGCCTCTGGATAACCTTCTGCTCAATGACATCCCCAACACCACCCAAAAGCACAGCACTTGCAGTATTAGCAGTCAGGGGATGTGTATGAAAATACCTCGCCCCCTTCCTAATCAGATTCAGCATCACTTCCTCCAGTCAGTCAGCCAGTACAGGTCCACATCCCTCACTCGGATTAGTGAGCGAAATTCATAAAATAATAACACAATGGCTGTCGTTTTTTCAAATTTGAGCCCTTAACCACTTTTTGGTTTGTGCAGTACTACAATAATTTTTATGTTCAATAAATTATTGATTAGGATATGATTATAATATATTATTGTAAGAGGCAGATTTAGAAATTATTATGGTGGAAGCCCCTAAAAGAGGAAGGGCTGACTCTTCTTTTGATGAAAAACAGGTAGGAAAGGAGTCGAAGGAAGATGCAACAAGGTAAAAAAGACCAGCATCCATACAGCGCTCACAAATAGCTCAAGTAACCTTGATAGCAGCTGCAGCTTCGTCTGCTAGTCGCGGCCGCGCGCATGGGATATATGGCTTCCAGGTGATGGCCGTGACGTCAAGTGCAAATTCTGTTTTTGATTTGCGTTATTTTGGTAGATTCATATTTGAGGGAGAGTTTGTAAACAGATTCCATTTCCGAGGAGCATTGTGTATGGAATCATGTTTATAAAAATGCAAAGGAAAATGAAGCATGATTTATTGAAAATTTATGAGGGAATCTGGTAACATTTAGGCTAATCAGTTCTGAAACTTTCAGAGAATACGTCACAGAAACGCACCGTTTCATCTGTTTGGACACCTTGCTCCACCTGTTCTTGCTCCACCAGACCACGATATCCTTCAGCTTCTTGCTCCACCTGCAATATTTCAGCATTCCTGACTAGAATCCCAGCGTAGAACCTGCTCAACGTGTCCGGTATCACATTCTTGAACCCAGGAACATGTGTGATGGTGAAGTCATATTGCATTATCTGCTCCAGCCATCTGTAGACCACTGCGGTAGGATCCTTGTTATCCAAAGCATAGACCAATGCCAAATGATCCGTCCACAGTTCGAACCGCCTACCCAACAAGAAAGGCTTGAATCTTTGAAGCGCCTAACACAAAGCAAAGAGTTCCAACTTGAACGCACTGTACTTTCTTTGACCATCGGACAAACTCTTGGCTGACCAATCCACAAAGTGCCTTCTGCCTTCCTTTTCATAGAACAACACAGCACCAATACCTGTGGAACTTGCATCAACTGCCAAGTGTAGTTTCGCATCGTCCGGCACCGCGTACAGTGGTGGCAAATTGGCTATCACATCCCTGATGGTTTGAAAAGTCTTCCGTAGCTCAGCAGTTTCCTCCAATCTCTTGACTTTCTTCAGCTTCTCAAAAGGATCCACCAAGGCTCGATAATGGGGTATATGAGAGTGCACCCATCCCAATAATCCAACTAGCTGCTCTACATCGTTACCCTTCTTCGGAAAAGGCCATTCCATGATACGTTGCTTCTTGGCCGGATCAATTTGTATCTGTCCCTGACCAACAAGACGCCCAAATATCTTCAGCTTGCGGTAACCAAAGCAGCACTTCTTCAATGACACTCTCAGATTAGCTTTTGTCAATCGATCCAACACATCATTCACACGATTCAATTGCACGGAACCAAATGTACCTTGTTGCCACATCAACTACCACCAGCACGTACCAGTACTTCCCACCAGAACACACCTTGAACTTCCCCGCCAAGTCGTATGCAATCATGTGCATTGGGGTTGTAGATTCAATTGGATTCAGCAGATGAAACCCTTTTCATGCCTCCCGTCCTCAGGCAAGACACAGAATTGTTGGTGCCTTCGGGCATGCCCTTGTTTTCGAACGCATGTAGATTCATTTCAATTTTTAAAATCAATATGAATCAATCTCCTCCAGGAACAAAAGTGGATGTAGATTCCATTTTATAAACACCAATGCCGTCACAATCTGTATCTAATCCAGCCATTCTAAAGCGGTCCGAGTACTATTAAATAAAGAAGAGCTATGAATCAGACCTACCAACAATGCGCATCCTCAGTTCATGTTGTAATTAGGTTGTCAATTTCCAAGGACCAAGGAGTGCAAGGACACGGTGTGTACTGTGTACGCCTTGTCTAACCCTAGCAATGGACCACGTGACTGGGCTTTTTTTCCCCCAAAGTTGTCACTTTTGAGTTTTTGATCCCAAATCCAGCGTGGCCTTTTTTTTTCTTTTTGATTATTTTGATCTTTTTTTTTTTCGTTTTTCGGTTTTTCTGGTTTTTTTTTTTTTTTTTTTTTTTTTTTTT
>PDIM01010317.1:31718-48250 GCA_002811675.1 Ichthyosporea sp. XGB-2017a | reverse complement strand
TTTTTTCTTTGTTTTTTTTTTTTTGGGTTTAATAGAAAAAAAAAAGAAAAGGAGAAAGAAAAAAAGAGGAGGAGGATTCAGTTTTTTGTGTTTTTTTTGTTGTTTCACTGTCTGTTGATCTACAAAGAGGGAAGAAGAAATCGGGTTTGGAAGAGGAAGAGTGGGAGAACTTGAGGATTAGAGAAAGAAAAAAAAGAAAAAAGTTAACATAGTTTCTTTATCCTTTTTTTGCTCCTTTTTGTTTTTGTGTTGGTAGACAGAGTATTGGTTTGGTTTTCGATTCATTTCTGGTGCACTGTGTGAGCTATTCTTTGTGTTGTTCGTGAGGGTGTCTTTTGTGATAGTTTGTTGAAGGGCACTATGGAACAAGAGGGGGAGTTTAACCTCTTGGAGAATATTATGGGGGATGGCGGAGGGGAGGATATGTTTGCGGAGGTGGAGGAGAAAGGAAAGAGACGGACTCGCTCCCGGGGAATGAAAGGAGAAGGGAAGGATTCTGGAGCTAATGGTAATGCTGTTGAAGAGGAGGGAAGAAAAACGAAAGGAAGCCCTCGAAAGAAGGCGGTGAGAAAAGGAAATTCTCCCGTTAAAGCACGGAATGACATGCCTGAAGAAAAGGGTGCTGCCAATTCTGATTCTGCGGCACTTCCCAAGCAAGGCAATCGTACAAGTGACGGGGAAAAAGATTCAGGGCGAGCTGAAAACCAAAATAATGGATATGGAAAAGAAGAAAAAGGAAACCGTTCTGATGGAAAATCGCCTATGAAGAGAAGACGCAGCGCTTCCCCCGGGGATGTCGATTCTAGAAAGAGGGGCAATAACAATGATGGCAGAAAAAATGAGAATGCTTCTTCTGAACGTGGTGAGAGGAGGGAAGACAGGAGAAATGATAGACGGGATGATAGAAGAAATGATAGGAGAGATAATTATCGTCGCAATGATCGAAGAAATGGAGGAGGTGATAGGCGTGACGATAGAAGAAACGATCGTCGTGATGATAGAAGAGTTGATGATCGAAGACCTGATGACCGAAGAGGTGATAGTCGAAAGGGTGAAAGGCCTGATGACAGGCGAGATGATAGACGGGTTGCAGAAAGGAGGGATGATAGACGTGACGACAGAAGGGATGATAGACGTGACGACAGAAGGGATGATAGACGTGACGACAGAAGGGATGATAGACGTGACGACAGAAGGGATGATAGACGTGACGACAGAAGGGATGACAGACGTGACGACAGAAGGGATGACAGACGTGACGATAGAAGAGATGACAGACGTGACGATAGAAGAGATGACAGACGTGACGATAGAAGGAATGATAGGGACAGATGGGACGGAAACAACAGGAGAGACGACAGGGACAGAAGAGACGACAGAGATAGAAGAGACGACAGGGACAGAAGAGATGATAGAGATAGAAGAGGAAACTGGAGAGACGACAGAAATGAAAACCGAAGAGGCGACTACAAGGATGATAGACGTGGAAGCTTTTCAAGAGATGAACGTCGCTTTGACAGAGGGGATGATAGAAAAGCCGATAGAAGAAATGATGGCAGAGACCGGGGCGACTTTAAGAAAGGAAGTCTGTGGTCGAATTGGTATCACACCGAGAATAATGAGGAAGGGACCAGGTGTAGAATTGGCGAGTATTGGGTAGACAGTTACAAGTCAGGGATAGTGCAGTCTTGCTTTTACTCGAAATTGCCTGAAATACGAGACATTGACTTTAAGGTTGGTGAGGGAACCGAGGAAGAGCGTAGTAAAGTCAAATACTTTGTTATGTACTCTGATATGATTGGAGATTTGCATATGTCGCGGCGCAACAAAGTGTGGGCTACTGAGCTTGCCGTTGAGGATACTTTGGATAAGGCTGTGGATGAAGGGGGCCAGGTTGTTCTTATATTTGTGAACCGCTCAAATACTTTGATGGGCTATGCATTGATGCGGTCCAAAGTCACTTGCGAAAAAGCTGACCGATGGCTTAATGGATGGAAAGGGTTCAACTTCCGCGTTCAGTGGGTTAAGCAAGACGAATTAATTGGTATCTTTTCCGACCACTTGAAAACAAACGAAACAGAAAGTGGCATTCCAGTTTCGCAAGTTCCCAATGGAACTGAACTTAATTACGAGGTTGGAGAAAAGTTGTGTCATCTTCTTGATGATTGTGAGGGGGCCAAAACAGAGTATTTGGAAAATAATCCTGATGCGAAATTGGAAGATATTGAAGAAGAACATAAAGCCAAGAGAGACGAAATGGGCGGTGGAAGTAATAGGAATCGGGGAAGAGGTGGAGATAGAAGGGGAAGAGGCGGTGATCGCCGTGGGAGAGATGGAGATAGAAGAGGTGGTAGAAACCGCCAGCGCGGGCGAGATGGACGTGGAGGAAGAGGTGATGGAGATGCGAGGGAGTTGCTGGAGAGGAGTCGTGACAGTGGACGTGATGGGCGACCAAATGGAAATAAGAGAAGTGTGAGCCCTGGGTCTGATGACAACCGGGATAATCGCGATGGTGACCGTAATCGTGATCAAAGTGAAGATAGGGGGGGAAATTCCGATCGTGGGCGAGGTGGACGTAATTGGAAGCGAAGAAAGCAGAATCACCCAAATGACAGAGGGAACAATGATGGTCAAGATAATCGTAATGAACGGTCTGCAAAAGATTCAGGCGAAAGAAATGAAAGAAGCCCCGAGTCAAAAGTGCCTAATGAGGGGGAAAAGGACAGGTCAGGGGAAAGCAAAGCCGAATGAGGATGCTTTGTTGTGTGGTGTCCCTTAGGACGGCGTAGGCTTTTACGTTTATAGGCCTCTCAACTCTCGAGACTGATGGGATAGTCAGCACTCACATTTTTTCTACCATTACTCCTTACCTCTTGGAAAAAGGAAACTGTTTTTTGTTGTTATGTTGCCATATTTCTACCCTATGTTTTATTTATCTGGCTGCTTTTATTCCGCATCACATCATGTATTTATGTAAACGCATGACACAGGAGTTTCTTGATTATATCGGTCACTTTGTATAGTCTTGGCCCTTTGCTGCACAGAAGGGACAGTTGTTGTAGCAAACATTTTGCGAGTGTGTGGTGGAAGGGTAGAGAGGGGAAGGAATTATAGATTATGTACCATTACCATTTGTCGGTGCTATTTGTTTTTTAATTAGAAGAAGAGAAAATAAGAAAAGGTACTTCTTTGCAAATAAAAGGAAGGTCAAAATAAAAAGTTAAAATATATAGTTCTAGTGTCCCTTGCACAGCTGGGTAGAGCAGGTGACAGAGGGAAGGGATTAGGGGAGGAGGAGGAGAAAACGAGAGAGACTGTGTGGAAAGAAGAAGAGGAGGATTAGTGAAACAGGGAGGGGAAGGAAGGATTAGTGAGACAAGGAGGGGAAGGAAGGATTAGTGAAACAGGGAGGGGAAGGAAGGATTAGTGAGACAAGGAGGGGAAGAAGTGACTTAGGCTTCGTGCTTGAAAAGAGGCAGAGAAAGACTGGGGGATGTATTTGCTTGGTTGATTTTGACCGTTTCTTTTTTGGATGAGCGAGTTGTTTTGTTTAAGGGGAATAAGCAATGTTTCGCGCAGTGTTTTTTATCTTGGTCCCTGCGGGGCTGATAACTTTGAGTGTCATTTTGTTTTACTCAGTAGTGATTGAACTAACTGATGCAATTTTTGATGCTTCAAGCAACCCTGCGGTGGAGAAAAGGGCAGGAGAATTTTTGACAACAGACTTGGGAGAGAAAGCAGGAAATCTGTTTTGGTTTGTGCACATATCTGACATTCACCTAAGCAAGTTTCGAGCTGATGATCGCACTGCGGATTTCCGAGAATTTACTGGAAATTTCCTCCAGAACGGCATTTCTCCTGAGTTCGTGCTCGTCACAGGGGATGTTACGGACGCAAAGGGTGCTGATCACATTTCCTCCCAGCAGTACACTGAAGAATGGGAAACTTACCACAACATTTTAAAGGAAAATGGGATTCTTGATCGAGAGAATTTTTGGTTTGATGTCCGTGGAAATCATGTAAGTATGCTTCTTGCCTTTTTAGTCTCGCTTGGACCCGTGATTCAAGTACTTATGTCTATCGTTGCATTTTTCATTTTGTACAAAGGACTCATTTGATGTTCCCTCATTTGAAGATCCGAATGTCAATCTTTTTCGAAAGTATAGTGTGAAGAAGTCCCTTTACTTTGACTTTGTATACCGACGTCGTTGGAAGCATAAAGATTTCTTTTACAAAATCATTGGCTTTGATGCAAGTCCTGTGCCTGGCACTCGTCGCCCATTCAATTTCTTTGGGCACGTCTCCAACGATGTCATGGACCAACTTGAAGACTCGCTTTCACAGTCTTCCAAAGACAATAGAGTCAAACATACCTTTGTAATGGGCCATTACCCGCTGAGTGTGTTGACTTCGCAAACCGCTGTTCATTCGGGAATGTCCGTTCAGCAGCTGCTGGATCGACACGCTAGTATGTACTTTTGTGGCCATTTACATACATTATTTGGGCTGGTCCCAAAGATGCACATGCGGCACCGCGGTGGCATGTTGGAACTCGAGGTTGGCGATTGGAAGGACCATCGTAAATACCGCATTGTAGTCATAGACAATGGACTTGTATCGTTTGTGGACTTGAAGTTCCCATCTTCGCGCGGTGTTGATAGTGCCGAGAATAGAGAATGCGAAAAGGCGAGACCCGTTGTTGTAATTTCGAACCCCAAAAATGGATTGTATGCAATGCCCAAGAAGGAACCGTACGAGCTTGTGGCAACCTCATCGCATATTCGTATTTTGGTATTTTTACCAAATAGCAACCTTGCGTTGGGGGAAGTTATTGAAGGGGGAAAGGATAAATATTGCCACAGTGTAAAGCATTTGAAAGTGTTTATAGATGGGGATTTCATTGGAACTGCATCGACCTTTTGGCAGAATGGCACTAGAGACGATGATTTTGCGGGAAAACTATTTACATTGGGGTAAGTTTATGTCTCTTTTAAAAGTTTTGAATTGAAAAGAAAGTTATCCTAATGGTGCGTTTGTGTTGAAACCGTTTTTAACATTGAATTAATTAGATGGGAGCCAAGTAAATTAAGCCCGGGACTTCATAAGATCAAAGCCGAACTCATGCTAGAAAACAATGAGTCTGGAAGAAAGGCAAAGTGGTTCTTTGAGCAGCCCTTTTCAGTTGACGGAACATTGGCACACTCGTGGAATATTCTTCCCCGCATTGTTCTCAGGTGCGATTTGACAGTAGTAGGCAAAATAGCATTTATTTGTTTGTATATAACCATTGTGGGTGGACTGTTGATATTTCCAAAAGCAGTGGGTATGTGGAAAATGGAGAAGGGAGTGTACGGGCAGTGGAAGGTGGAACTGTTCTATCGCAGTGTCGGAATTCGTGAAACTTCAAAAGTGAAGGAGGGTTGTAAAAACAAAACGGGGAAAACAAAATATTCACCCACTTTTGTAAACATCATGGTGCGAAAATTCGGAAGTAGCTACATGGGCCGGCGTGAATGGTTGAAGCGCATTGACAGGCTTCTGCTTCAATGTGTTGTATTGAGTGAATTGGGTGAGATTTACTATCCACTTGTGGGGTATGGACTCTACTTGGCGTGTGGTCCATGGTTTATTGGCTCACTTCATAGCCAGACGTCAACTGGGCTTTTATTTATATTTGGCGGCTATATTGATGGTCAAGTTTTGTCATTGTCCCTTACGTATTTTTATGGGTTAATGTACTTGCTTTTTGTTTATCTACCTCTGATTCTGTATCTTCTTGCCAAATGTGTATATATTCCAAGTGGCATTACTTCATCAGCAGCACTCCTTCCCTCTTCGTCACCGAATCAGAAGCGTCGAGGATCTATTGATACATCTGGTAGCGAAATGAACATGGCCACAAAGAGAGTGCAAAAGAAAGCCCTGAAAGTAGGCGCTGCTGATATTACCATGATGTTTTTTCTTGCATATCAAATGTTTACTTGCATCGAGCTGTACCACACATATGGATGGGTTACAGTTTTGCTATCCCCAGTGAAAGTTTGGTTTATTGTCATGTCTTTCTATCTAATTTATCGCATTCGCTGTCTACAGATGAGAGCCGACTTTTGCCTTGACTACATGCGCTTAGGAAAACTGAGCTGAGAAATAGATTGTCACAGGGTACATATTCCCGTGCGTATACGTGCATTAAATAAATAATAAACGTTTTAACGCCTTTAGGAAATTTGAACTTATTTTAACTTCAACTTTTCTTCAAGGCGCTCCCGTTTGGCCACCTCTTCTTTGAGCAATTTGTGTAGCACGGCCACTTCCCTGTTGCGCTCGCCCAGCTGCTTACTCAAAATGTCAACCTTTTTAACCAAATGCTCCATCATACTCACTTCCCGAATATAGAGCTTGAGTTTCTCTTCACGCACCTGAGCCATCCCATCTTCGAGATTTCGACTTTCGACACTAGTCCTCTCCTCGGTAAAGTACACCAACAAGCTGCTATTGTCCCACGAATCGAGGATAAACTCGTACGCGCCTGCAAACACTGGATCGTCTCTAAAGCCAATTTTCGTAAAGAACTCGACAGCTCCGTAATCGGCGTGGACCAAAACAACACTTGCTTTCCCAGACTTGTTATCACAGAGTGGCAAATCCAACGGATCTATTGGTTTTGGAGTATTCCTCCCCTCAATTAGCCCTTGGTCTGCCAACACACGCTCAAACAACACATCGCATACCATTTTACGGGCAATGCCGCTCTTTCGGAAAGGTTTGTAAACTCCCAAGAGCATGACATACAAAGCTCTTTCATTTGCAATGGCCTGGCAATAGCCACCACTTGAATTATTGTACAGATTATCTTTGAGATATGCAAAAGTCATACTTCCCACCAGACGCCTTGCAATCAGATCGCTCCAGCGATCATTACCAGCGGAGCTTTTCTTTGTTTCGGAGTTGCAGTAATTCCAATACATGATATACCTTTTTCGATACATCATAAACTTTTTAAAAGCCGCTTCTATATTCGGTTCCGCTGAAGAATTAGATTCCTTTTCGCCTTTATCCTCCTCCCCTCTCTCTTCCAGCTCCTCTTCGCCTTGTTGATCACCCTGGCTCCCTTTTGCCTTTGCAGAAAGCCCCGTTTCATCGCAAAGACAGTTCGGAAATAAATCCCTCGACTTTTCAGTGAATTCTTCTTCCCCCTCCTCTTTCCCGCAAGATCCTTCGTCCCTGCCATCAGCCAAACCAAGCACATAGTCAAGTCCCCCACATAGCACCTCTTTCATCTCTGAAGTGTTATCAATCATCCTGGACTTTACCACTCCACCACTTTCCCCGCTGCCAAGAAACAACACCGAGTAGGATTCTCTCGTCTCCGCGTTGGTACGGCTCACCAGCATGTCAAATATCGTGCGCAGTGACACATTGGGCAGGAGGTAATCATAGAAACACGCCAAGGCAATCAACAACTCCACCTTCAATATCCTAAATCCACACTCACAAGAGGCATCCCCTACCCGAGAGGGCGGAATCTCAAGCACGTCCAGCTCCATCCCTTCTCCTTCCCCCACATGAGGCTCCCCTCCTCCCTCACCCAGCCAGCTGCTCGGCAGAAGATCACAATTCCGCACCAGTACACCCGCGAAGAACTGCAGTTTGTTCTTCTTCCGGTGATTCACATACACCTCATAGGTTCCCAAAGGTCCATCAGCACCCGTCATGGCCCCACTCCCTCCTTTCTCTACTCTGAATCAATCAAAATCTCACTTTTTCACCTGACACACATTAAAATCCAAAACCTAAAATTTATAAAGTTTCGGTGAGGAAGAACGGAATTTTGCATTTTCTTTTTCTTTTTTCTTTTTTCCTTCTTTTTTTTATATTTCCCGAATTCTTCTTTTTATTTCCTCCTCCTCACACAAAGGTGCTTTGACTCTTGAGGTTTCCTTCCTTGTCCCCTCCAAGTCTTCACCAGTCCAGGTACCCTCTTTCACAGTCATCTTGTATCCATCTATCCTCTACCAGACATGACCCAACCGTTCACCATCCAGCTGCCCGACTTTCGGGGACTGACAGCGGTATATCCCTCCGGTAACTTGTCTTTGTTGCCTGTGCCACATGAAGAACAGGTGGTCCATTAATTGACGGAGGTGCATCCTTGGACAGGAATGAAACCGCTCAACCATTGAAGGGGCTTTTAAGAGTTGTGGCTCCAGAGAACATGGCTCTTGCAAGCACCAAAACTCACTATAAAGTCCATTTAAAGGCCACCAGAAGAGGTGCCTTGGGGGGCGTGTACCTCATCATAGACATGCGAGCTTGCCCTTCTATCCCCACCGCCAACCTCCCCTCCTTGCATGGGCGAAGAGCCACGGACAGGCTGTCTACGAAAGCCAATGGAGGCCTTGTTGGGCCTCTGCATATTCGAAGATCCCGTGTCATCCCATTTGTTTCCTTCATTCGCACTGGCAGCCTCTACGTCCCCAGCAGACTGACGTGTGTTGAGATGGGATTTAGAAAAGAGGACAATTGCCACGAGATAAACCCACTGGGCAAGAAACGCCACTATATAGCCTGAGAAACCAATGTCAAAGTACTTGCAGTGATGCCTCACTTCAATGTCATTCTTGAACTTCATTAGTCCGTTATTCGCACAGCTAATCACCACATCACCCAGACTTCGCATCTGATCAAAGGCCCACGCAATTGCTAGAAGGTGCATAAAGGGCAGCAGTGGGCGAATGCGAGAGTTAAGACTCCGAAATGTATGGATTCCTGCAACTGCAAATATAAAAAAGGAAACAAACCATTGCTGCCAGAGGAAACTGGGCTCGGTGGCTTCACTGGAGATGTCCTGCAAGAAGACAATCACCAGCACAAGGGCAGCAAAGCTCACAAAGAAGGCTCCCGCGGTGGTGAATATATACGCGTGCTTCATTTCTTATCCGGCTACACAAATCAAAGGGGGTTAACAAGCCAAAAACGGGATTGATAGGCTCACACGATATGCAAAGGAGTCGATGATTTTGCAGCATAGAACACTTTTGCTTTTCCCAAGTGATCACAAGTCAAAATCCCACTCGACTCTCGAGGCAACATGTGGATCTAGAAAACGGAGATTTGCTGAAGAAGTGAACCAGCTGGTTATAAGACGCTCTGTATTGCAATTTCTGACCATTAGTACATGAATTGTTGCGTAATGTGAAGGGGTTAAGGGCTAAGCAAAGCAACTGCGTGTTGTGGTCACTTTGAAGAGGAAGTGGAATGCAGCCTAGAAGAGTGAAGAGAGGGAGATTCACTGACGTGACCTTTGAATGGTGTAGTAGTAGATCTGTGAAGTATAACCGAGAGTGGGATGGATTGGAATAGAGGAGTGTTTAACAGCACTGCTGCTGGGGGTGGCTCTGCTCCTTTGGATGGTAGATTCCCTGCAGCTGCTGTGCGAGGGGCCCTGGCACAGGGACATCAACCGGTTCTCGGGAATAGTCATGTGCAAAGCCATAATCAGAATATCAGCCAAGAGCATAACCAGGGAGGGACCAATGTGTTCAAGCGACAGAGATCTGAAGGGGGGGAGTTGGAAAGGGCAGGGGATGGCCACATGCGAGGAGGAACTGCGAGGGTGCACCCATCCAGCTTTGTCAGTGTTGAGGCTTTGGCGGATTTCTGCTGCTCCCCGAGGAATATGTACAAGTTTGGTGAGGAGGGGGAGGAGAAGTTTGTGCGGGTGGATGTAAGCAGTCTTTGTGATTTGTGTAAATCAAGATGATTGGTTTATTTGTCAACTGTGCTTAACTGTTTCTCTGTTTTTTTTTTGTTTATGTTGCGTTTTTTGCATCGGCTTGCTTTTGCTTTTGTTTTTTTTGTTTTGTTGCTGTTGATCAATAACTTAGCAGAACTTAAAGCCAACATCACATCTCAACGTGAAAAACTTTGATCAAATTTCATGCACAACGTCACCAGGCGGGGCTGAGAGTGTCTACATTTATGATCCATTAACCAAACGTGTACAAGGATGCGACAACAGTACGTATGGGCCCATTTTCATTTTTTTTTCTTGATTTCATTGAACCCTCCACATGCTAATCTTATTTATTGCTTCCCCCCCCCCCCTTAATGCATTATCCCCGAGTAGAAGTATACGTGATTCGCTTTTGGAAATTCACCAATGCCGGTCTCCAATGCCTCCTGTCCTTCGCCTTTAAGGATTGGAGGACCTTTGTCAATGTGCAGGAGCGACTGAGCCTGTGCTAGACATAGCCTAGATTCAAAATTACCCAGCTCAACTCGAGCAGCATCCACAATCACCCGACAGACAGCGAATAAAGCACCCACATGGGATATTCCCTCGGGGGAATACCATTTTCTTTTTTATTTCATTTCCATGGCAACAGCGGGTCTTTCTATGGTCAGGGGCGACTTTTGGGTGGATTAGGGGAAGGGGCTAAATTTTAATATTCTTCCTTATGCGGTAATATTTCCCCCTTTTTATATTTATTTGGCCATTTTATTTTATCGCACATTCCTTTCTGCACTCTCTCTCTCTTTTCTTTTTCAATTCGTACACTCTCCACTCCATTGAACCTCCAACACAACTGCAGCAACTTCTTCTCAGAGACAAGTTAGATTTCCATTTCCTCCTCTGTTCTGTTATTTATGCACCCTCTCTATTCACACACCACACAGTGACTGATCTGATATTCTGACTTCTGTTTTTTACCTAGAAGTGTGTTCTTGCTGGGTGTCTGGAGGATTGACCATGCCAAAGCATATTCCGGACATTAAGGTCGGGAGAAGGATCACCCTTGATGGGGTTCCGGGAATGATCAAATATGATGGATATGTGGGTTTTAGTCCGGGAAGATGGGTGGGGATTGAACTAGACCGACCAGAGGGGACTAATTCGGGAAGAATCAAAGGGCGCTGGTATTTTGACTGTAAACCTGATCATGGTGTATTTATTCGCAGAGACAATTATATAAAGAAGTTTATGGGCATAAATAATCTCCCTATTGAAGTGGGCGAAGATGCACCAACTGTTATATCTGCCGAGGATGCCATTAGGCGCGCTTCTGGGACTAGCCCTGCGAAGGGAACAGAGAAAACGACAACCAATACGATGCAGCAGCGAGACTCGAGTGTTCACTTTTCGGGACACTCCTCTCAACAGCTCCAGGGAAGTGGTAACACCGGTGGGGGAATGATGGCAGGGCACTCACCGGTCTCGACAAGAAACGTGGAAGGGGATGAATATACTAAGAAAATGGCACGTAACTTATTGCTGACTAAATTATCCACTAGCCAAGCTTCCCTTCAAGATTTCATTGCCACGGAGTTGGAGCAGTTGGAGAATCCCGAACAGTTGCGTCAATTCATCGAAACCATGCCGGAGAAGGAAAGGGAACTTTTGCGCACTGTGGATATCCCAACAAAGCTTAAAACCCTTACGCGACAACCAGCAGCGTCAGATTCAAAAACTAAAAGTGATGACATAAAGAATGGAGATTTTGCCTTGGAATTGGCAGTAGCGTTGATGAATAATGACTCGAATATCATTGATGCACTTGCTCATACAGGAAAAGCAGCTTCAAAGGACATTGCGGCTCTTAAGCAATACAAAGAAGCTTTGAAGATTGAGCTGGCTCACTGTCTTGCGCGGTATGGTTCAAGCATTAAAGACTCAAGAACGTTGAGGGAGTTCATTTCTGAGCATAGAATGAGATCGGGGAGTGGTGGAAGAATGAATGAGAGTTCTGGGCAACTGTCCCAAGATGCGAGGGAAATTAATCAACTAAAGGCAGAGACGCATCATCTGAATAATCTACTAAGTCAAAAGCAAGATGACTACCTTCGTGAGGAATATAAGAAATTACTAGCGGAGAAAGACGCCTGGAATGCTGAAAAGCGAAGACTGCAAGAAGACAAATTTCACTTGCAACAAAGCATTGCATCTCTAGAATCTTCAAAGATAGCAAATGATACAGAGAAGCTTCTTTATCGCCAGAAAATGGAAGCACAAAGTGAAGCATCCATGGAAAAACAAATGCTTGAAATTGAAGCACGGGAGAAAAAATTAAGGCAGCAGAGGGAGGAGGCGGAGAAAAACTTAAAGTTTATAAAGGAGGAGCTCAAAAGCAGTGAAGCCAAACTTAAAGAGGGCTTTGATCAGCTCGAAAGGGAAAGAGCTGAACTATCTAGAAAACAGCTTGCAATGAAAGAGGATCAAGAGTATTACCAGAATTCAAACACGAGAATGATGGAAGAGAAAAACAATGAAATTGTTAGTCTTCGGGTTGAAAATAAGAGTCTCCGTCAGCAGCTTCAAGACGCCCACGGTGACAAAGAAATGTCATCTTCAGAAATTGCAAAGCAAAAAGGGCTCTTGCTTGAGCTTGAACAGAGGCTGAGAAAAGAGCAGGAAAAAATACGGGCATCGGAGATAGAACTGCAGGAAGAAAAGATAGCTTTAAAGGCAGAAGTGGAACATTTGAAAAAAGAGCTTGAAGAATCTAGCAAAGAAACTGAAGAGCAGCTTCGTCAAATGAAGAGGGATGATAAAATGATCGCAGAAGCTGAAGTTCTTCACAAAATGAGAAATACCCTCAAGGAAGATAGAGCGCTTCTGGTTGCTGAGCTTGAAGAATGTAAGGATCGCATGGAGAAACTTTCAGATAGAGAAGAAACACTAGAAATGGAAAAGAGATCACTCGAACAAAAGCAGCAAAAACTTGAAAAGAACGAAAAGGACCTGAAGAAGAAAATGAATGAAGCGCAGCTGATTAAACGCAACTACGAAGATATGACAACTAAATTAGAGGATGAAATATTTGAAAAGGAAAAAAAGTTAAGCGAAGCAAGTGCGAAAATGGAAGAGCAAAAGAGGGACTTGGAAAGGCAAAAGCTGAAGCTCGATGAATTGCAAGATCAGTCAGAGAGTGTTCAGCGCGAGCTGCGCTCCCAAGAAGCTTCCCTCAAAGAATTCCAAAAAAGTCTTGAAGTTGAAAGCAAAAATCTGAAAAGTGACCGTGAGGTGCTCATGCGTGAGCAAGAGCAAATGTCTAAAAATGAGCAAAGTCTTGATGAGGAGTTTGAAGAGCTTGCAAAATTAAAAGAAGCCATAAGCGAGGCGAAGCTTGAAATCCAACGTGAAAAGGCCGAAGTTGACCGGCAACAAAGAAATGCTCATGATATTGTGCGTGAAGCAAGCCTAAGTCAGGAAGCTTTGGATAAGATTCGAACAGAAGTAGAGACTGATAAAGAAATTATTCAAGAAGCAAAGGAAATGGTGAGTAAAATGAGGACACAAAACAGGGAATTGGCAAGTGACTTGCAGAAAAAACAAAGTGATATACAAGCAAAGCAATATGCTTTGCAGGATGAGAGGTTAAGGCTTGTTGAACGAAATGCATCATTGAATGAGCGAGAGTCTAAGTTGCAGCACACACGGGAGTCACTGGATAGGGAAAGAGGCCATCTAAATGAAGAGCGGTCAAAGTTTGAGGAGGAACGCGCTATCTTCATTCCACGGCTTGAAGCTGTTGAAAAGCGAGAGGCATTTATAGAGAAAAAACATACCGCTCTGGATATGGAAAAGAAAAAGCTAGCCGAAGGCCTACACCAAGTGCAGAGGGATCAGTTTGCTATAGAGAGGGAATATAGTGCCATTCAAGCAATTCAAGGGCGCCTTCAAGAACAACAAGTTGATATTGATAGTCAACGGCAGCAGATTGCCCGAGACCGTAAATCTCTTACACTTATTCAAAAAATGGTTCAGCATGAGGATACATTGATGGGCAGTAAAATCAGTGAATATCGCAGGGCAACTGGTGACTACTCACCAGCACGGCATGGAGAACGACCATATCCAAGAACAGCAGATCGTGTGGCTGCTCGCATTAAAGAACAGGTAGATCTTTACGAGAAAAAGTGCTGGGAACTTGAACACGAAGGGCAGTCTATTGAGCAGGATATGCACCGTGTAGAGGACTTGCGGAGTATGAATAGGGAAGATCCAAGAACTACTCTCCATTCTTCTAAGGGCCACAAAGAGCTATCTTACGAATTGAAACAGCACGCGGATGAGCTTTTGGCGGATATTAGCTCCACGAGAGGACTAGAGGGATCGGACAAAAGTAAGATGTTAAATCTTGCTGCTCAGATTAAGCACATTTCCGAAAATATTGACCAAATGCACAGAGATGTTAATGCCGACTACTCTTCATTAAGTAGCTTAGCCCAGCAGCTTGACCATGTTTTTATCAGTTGCACCGATTTAAAAAGTAAGTTAGGTAAAAAAGAAAAAGAATTGGATCGAAAATCCGAGGATATCACCTCAAAGCAAGCGAATCTTGACCAGGAAAGGCTTCAGATGGCATTCGCCAGAAGCAAATTGAATGATGAAAAGGTGGCAGTTTCTCAAATCATGGTAAGCTCTGCTGCAGGAAACTCTTTAGACCAATCACTCCCAGGCCTGACAGACAGTCCAGAATCCAGTCGTAAAGCATATGGTGCTTTTCAGTCTCATTCTGAAGTACAGAATACACTCAATACAAGCGCCGAGAGTCATAATAACCTAATTCAGAGGATAGTCGCTGATGAGAAGCAACATGAAGAATCAGCTCAGCACCAAACCTCTTATTTAAACAGTCTTCGTCAATAAATATTGATAATTCAATGTCATGTACTTTAAAGGCTTGTCATTTGCTTGTTCGATGTTAACCTCCGTGGCGGACAAGTAACTAATGCCCCCTTTCTTATTTATTTTGACTAAACTACCCATTCTTAAGCGAGATTATGGCAGTTTGATGACCCAGTTTCATCGACAATGAGCCCTATAGAAGTCCCAGTGGGATCAATGCACTTGAACAAATAATAGTTCTTAGTAGTATTAATCTGAGTAGTATTAATCTGAACAGCTATCTTGTACTCGCGATACTGCACTGTCTTTGGCACATTTCCTTTCGAGATATCTGCATCGGTATAAAACATGTATCCTCCGCCAGAAAGAACTGGAGCTTTGGTCTGTTGATCAATTATTGGATAGCAAACATTTACATAGAACATGAGGTTCTTGTCATTATTTGGTAGGGTTGGTGTGCCCTCTTTGCAGTCAGGTGCTGCCCAAACTGTGGTTGTGATTAGCCCTTGACCAATATTATACACGTTGTACTGGACTTGGTATGATCTTTGTACAGAAAAGTTATCAAAAGAATTGTCTTTAAGGGAGGTGAGAGGATATCCCTGGGAGAGAACAGGCACTAAAATAAAAATCAAACCTGTAAGCACAGCCACAATTGGCATGGAAGGTAAGATCAATGAAGACACTGCTCCACCGGTTGATGTTGGTGAAGATTTCAATAAAGGTAGATTCATGTTGAATATCGCATTCGACCTAGTTCTCATGTTCTGCGCTTCCTAATAGCGTCTACATAGAATTAAATCCACTGCACAGTACCATCGAGGGGATTGAGTAAGCTGGTTTCAAAACTGAAATATCAGTCCATCATCCATGTCGCAATGACTTTGCGATAACCAAAATTATCAAAAAATGATATGATGAAATATCAAAAATAACCCGCCCTTCCCATTATTATTAGTTTTCGTCGCCCGGGAAGTTGCACAATCCCATGTGGATCAGGATGTGGATTTACTTGTCCTTGGTGGATGCCAACGTCTGTTGCTTGGGGTTCCTTCGGACCTTTTTCTTCCGCGATTCACTTTGGTGAGAGTTTAGGCAAAGGTCAATGTTTACGTCGTCTGCATATTTAAAGCCGGGAGAAATGGTTGCATTTTGGAAAGGTAGATGGATAATCGTGAAGTTTCCCCTTGGCCCTTGGTCGTCTTTCGTCGATTTCTTTGAGGACGAGTTCAAGATTTTGAGGAACGTTTAAGCATCAGGACTGCTGGGTGTAATATCAATTGCTTTTTACAGTAATTAGTATTTTTCCCATACATGCTCTTGCTATAGTGATAATATTTGTTTTGTGTATCACGAAGCAACTTTGTTTCAACAAAGGAAACGGTCTTCCAAAGTAAAAATGCCTACCTTTTCATTGTTGTCAATATTCACATTGAAACCGTCTTCTCGAACAGTGCATTGTAGTTGCCAAGATGACATCACCATCCCTCCCATGGTACAGGCCTTGTGCCCTTGGGAGTTTTCTTCCTTGGAGTGAAAGTGCGATTTAAGTATCATTTTTTTCCTTTTTTTTGTTTTTGTCACGTTCTCCACGTTCTACTGAAGACCCAAATTCAAGAAAGGGAGCAAAAACAAACCTTGAATCCATCCCAAAAGTTGCTGAGGCCTTGTTGACTTCAAACTTCAAATAGAAAAAGGCTTGCTCTTGTCAGGGCTAGTATCTCTGACAGGAGCAATGTTGGTTTTTGTCACCCGGGAAGTCACGGACATTGATAAAAAAAAAAAAATTTTTTTCTTTCAATGAAGAAAGAAAAAAAAAATATTTTTTAAAATTTTTTATGATGGGGGGAGATGATAAGTTTTCTATTCTTTCGAAAGAAAACGAATCTACGAAACAAAG
>PDIM01010316.1:126152-251152 GCA_002811675.1 Ichthyosporea sp. XGB-2017a | reverse complement strand
TATGATGAGGACGAAGAAGATGACAAATTAGACCCCGACCGAACTTTGGTAGTGGGGTTGTTACCTTGACTATTATTCATATGGACTGAGGGGGGCAAACCAAGCACAGAGTTACCCGTCCCCATGCTACCCACAGTGCTGGCCACTTCGTGGTCATTTGACGGAGAATGAAAACCGCGAGACCCCATGCTACCCATACTCTGTTGATCTGGCTGATACCTTTGGGTCCCTCCAAAAGCAGCCTCAGCAAAAATTGGCACAGAAAACCTATTGTTTGCACCATTATGTGCATTCTGCATTAGCCCATTCCCCTTCATCATACCCATTCCATCTGCTCCAGGCCCACTTCCCGCCTGCTGCGATGCTGCAACATAGGCAAGATAGTTTTCTTGTCCATAAGGTATTTGAGGTTGATTCCAGCTCCCGACTGAATATCTCTGATTCTCCCTTCCATTAGGATCTACAGGAGCACGATATTGAGATTCCTCCCCAATATTTAAACCCGTAATACCATTCTCAATAAAGGACAATCTATTTGCTTCCAGCTCATCGACTGTAGAAGATAGATTTGGGGGCGGACTTAATTCCCGACTTCTAGACGCCTCAGCATCAGAACTAGCTCCAGAGCCAGCTGTTTGCCTATTCCCTTTCAACATATCAATAGTCGAATTAACTGAAGGTGCTTCACTGTCTGAGGCCTCAGTCTGTGCCGGG
Source organism: Ichthyosporea sp. XGB-2017a (assembly GCA_002811675.1). Lineage (NCBI taxonomy): Eukaryota > Ichthyosporea > Dermocystida > Chromosphaera > Chromosphaera perkinsii. The sequence continues at coordinate 250,438 of PDIM01010316.1, read as the reverse complement.
AGCTCATCCAGATTGTGTATGAAGTGACAACGTGTACCATAAGGACAAGTTCCCACAGTGTGAAAAGTTTTACAAAGATCAGTCTTATACTTTGGATGGCGTGATACCCTCCTTAATTCATGTCTTCCATGTGCAAATTTGCATTTATCTCCATATTTGCAATAATTTGTTTCTTCAAACGAATGACACAACTCGGTCTTATAAAGACCGTTGTTCTTTTGCTGGCCACTATTGACTGCGGCTTGCTGTGCTACAATGTCGCTCATCCTTGGAGGACAAGACATATGCTTTTCCGCCCTTGTAGCCATCTTACACACAAATACAAAGGATCACAATGTTTCTTTTGCTGTTGTTTTCTGTTTTTTTTTTTTTTTTTTTTTTTTTTTTTTTTTAGGTCTTTAAAAAAAAAATTCCGTTATTTTTTTTTTTTATTTTATGTTATATTTTTGTTGTAAATTTGTTTTGATTTGGTGGGTTAACTTTATAATTTGGTGAGAGGAAATTGAAGAGATTTCTTTGTACAGGAATGGAGGCGGAATCGGGGACGTTTGCGTGTGATAAAGAAAAGGGAGCGCCCGGCGACAGCGAAGGAAGGAGGGCTAATACCGAAGTCCCTGTTATCAATCTCCCTCCCGGGAATGAAGGCAGTTCCTCGCAAGCGGGAGGGGATCAACAGCCTCGTCTGAGCGATAAGAGACGGCGCAAGAAACCACTAAAGCCTGGTTTTGGCTTGGGAGATTGGCTTAAATTAGATAAGGAAAATAAGGATCTATCGGGGACAGGCGGAGGTCTGTCTGTGAGCTTAGAAGAGTTGAGCAAGCACAATACCGAAAATGATATTTGGATTTCTATTGGAATCAACGTGTTCAATGTAACGCCCTATTTAGATTTTCATCCCGGTGGCAGAGAGGAGTTAATGAAGGCAGCAGGGGGGGATGCGACTGCTCTCTTTAATTCCGTGCATCCGTGGGTGAATTATAACTACTTTTTACGAAAATGCAAAGTTGGCATTTTATCCGTTTGAAACAAAAGAGCAAACAAGAAAAAATGGATTCCACAATATGATTTTAAATAAGATTTGCGTTCACAGGTTGAAATAAGATTTGAGTTCACAGGATCTTCGGTTAAAAACAAGGAAAGAATATTTTTGCAAAGAGCCATGTTTAATGTTCGTTATTTAATTATATCCTTTCAACTGTCTACAATCCCCCACAACTCAATAGCTTGTACCCCAAAGTCTATTGAGCTTGCCATGCACGGATTTCCAAAAGTACTTGTAGCATTACTGCTTCCTTGGCGGAGATATGAATGGATCCAAATGGCCGAACGACCTCTACACTCAAACAATGGGAGGATAGGAAAAAAAAGCAAAAAAAGAAAAGGTATTTGATTACCATACTGTCATTTTCGAAAACATAGCAAATGAACAATAAACAAACTTACTCTCCTCCGCCCATAATAAGGGCGTTGGGTGACCCACTCATAAAGAAATCATTTTCCCCAGTCCATTCGTACACTTCAAATTTCGGAAGCAATTTGAAAACAAAGCATTCGCCATTCCCCATGTAGTTTTGGGATATCTGCCAATGTGTACTAGAAAAGCCTCCAAAGACCTGAAAAACACAGCGAATGAGTATTCAATTGCCGAATTAAAAAAAGTTAGGTTTCACAAAACATCGTGGTATTTCACAGCTACACTTTTATGTTTGCACAACTTACATATCCCTTTTCATCCAAAACACACAAAACGCACGGTCCAGCATGCTTTTTGCTGTTTCTGTAAAGTGTATTAATACTGGTGCCATGGACGGCGGTGCTATAAATAAGCTTCCAATTGCTTCTTTGCAGCATTGGTGGCAAATGTTTACAAAACTTCGTCAACAGCTCATCCGTCCAAAACAAGGATTCATCTAAAAGCTCAGGCTTTCCAATACTTTCGTCAAATAAAAGCTTATCTTCAAAAAAGTGCCTGGTGCCCAGCAGAAACCGACCAATGTAAGCATCTTAACTACTACAGTTTTCTTCCATCCATACTTTGGCAACTTACCTTTCCTGTACAGCTTTTCCATTTGCCGTTTTACTAATTTCTCCTTTAATTTCAGGATCTTCAAAATCTTTTTCTACTACATGGTATCGCTTAGCTTCATTCTCCAAGCAAATCGATTCCAACGTTGCCGACAACCCATCATTCAAACTAAAGAATAAAGAGAAAGAAGAAACAAGATTCGCATTGTATGTCAAAGAACTATTCGACATTACACTATCCATTAAACACAACCACTTACAATTCGTTCTTGACCGCAAACCAGAAATTATTAAAGCCCTTTCGTGAATGGAATTCCAGGCGAATATATTTAGGCAAATCTGAGACTTTTGGCTTCGCAAAAGGACCCAGTGTCACCTGTGTTTCAGAACCTGTAGCATCGTTCTTCTCAATTAAATCTGGATTTGATACGCTTAATGATCCACTTCCATCCGCAACTTCCTCTTCACCTTCAGCTTTGGTGTCGCTAGTCCCAGTTACAGAAGAAAACCTCCCTCTTCTCCCACCATTCCCCTTCGCACTCACACCCACAAAACTATCATCCCTTGAAGTCGGCGTTTCTTCTTTTCCAAAGTTGATCAAATCGTTATTAATAGAAACACTAAACAAGGCTGATACTCTCTGATTAACTTGATACGCTTCGATACCCCGCTCTTTTACCAGTGCATCATTCATTTGGGGTTGAAAAATAATTCTGTGGGTTGAAATCATCATGACACCCTTCACTACGCCCTGACCATCAGTTATGAACATCGCTGGAACTCGATGCAAAATACCACTCGAATGTTGGTTCCCTTTGCTACTACCTCCTTCTGCGCTACTCTTTAGACTTTCTTCACTTCCATCCAAACTCTCATCGTATGTCAAAGTAGATGACGCCGATAAGGAAGGCTGATTCAAATTCGAACCAACTTTCTTTCCCCCTTCTGGTACAAATAGAACTTGACCACACAAGATTTGACTGCTATGAAGCTTATTTATCGATCTCAATTCACCAATAGTACAACCATGCTTCACAGCAACCCCCATAAGACTGTCCCCTTCTTTGACATGATATATCTTCGTTGATGACGGCTGAACCATTGAGGCGGAACGCTTTTGCTCTAGATTGCGACACAAAATTTAGAAAAAGAGTTTCTTTAACGAGTGGCTCTAAATGAAAAGCGCAAAAATTTAGAATAACAGGAAACATAACTTACTACGAGTGGAATCACCTATGTCTTTGGTATTCTCATCAATTTTGATTGCTGATTCGGAAGCGCTACGTTTGCCCTTTAGATCACTGGCATAAGCAGTCTCGGGATCCAAGAAATTACCGTCCTCTTCGTCCATATTTACATTAATAAGCTAACCAATTCCCTATTCCCAACACACAGAAATTCCCCCAATAGACCCAGCTTCAAGCCCAATGAAAGCCCAAAACAATTTCTTTATCTTCTCCTGTCGCCATTCGAAACAAAACAAACAACAAAAAAACATCAAACAACCAGCCCAAGCCTATCGCAGTTAGTCACGGACTCCTACTCTGGGATTCAATAAAGAGAGAGAGAGAGAAGTCAATCTCCACTACTTTATATACAAATCTATCTGTGTTACAACAACACTGAACCACTCAGACAACAAAACACAAAAGAAAAAAAATACAAGGCACAAGACTGTAGAGGCAAGGATAAAGGAGCTAAAATAGAAAAGAAGGAAAAGGGCCGCTTATCGCGGCTCCCTGCTTTAGTGTAGTTGGCAGTGGTGCCCCTCCTCAGTCCTCACTCCTCATGTCAGCCTCCTTGGGTGGCCGCTCCTTGGTGGCAGAGACCAAGATTAAATACCTCCGAGAGGAGGGGGATAACCTCACCCATTGTCTAACCCTACTAACCCTAAATCCTCGTAGTGGTGTACAAGCAGCGCCCGAGAGTCAGAAATAATAAAGGCCAGTCGTCATGTGCAGTAGTGATGACTGATGAGAGTAGTCCACCCCTCCTGGTCCTCCTCCTCCAGCAGAGTCCAGCTCCTTCACCTCAACTTCACCCCTGCTGCTGTCCTCCTGCAAAGGGACTCGGGGTTTACTATTATTTGGTGCTTAAATCCACCTTGGAGTGCAGTAGTACATGCACCTGTAGTTACCAAGACCACTGCAAAGATAAAGCTATAGCCAAGGCACACAACCAAGCCATTCGTAGCTGTATAGCCAGAACAGTGTTCTGGACTGGGACGTATAAGGTGTGGTTCTTTGATTGACTTGTGAAGGCCCCCGTGTATTGAAAGGAGGAGATCCGTGTGGTGGCCATGGGGGTTGAGTTATGTTTTACATGAAACGACGCTTTTCCTAACTTATAGTTCGAAACTGATTTGTGCAAGCTATGCTACATGTATTTTGTTGAGTGAGTGGTAAAAGTTTGGATCACTTGGATATGGATGAGGCAAAGTTTGAGAAGTATTTGGCGTCTTTGAACGCGGAAGCGGAGGCCTTGGAGCAGAGTAAAGCCCATGCCGAAGAAATGTCGCAGGTTCTGGAGAGAGATCCAATGGCATTGCTTGGTGTGGAATTGTTGGATATTTTAACAAAAGATCTCACCGAAGAAATTTGCTTTGAAGTTCACAGAAAAGCAAAGATTGAGCATTTGTTTTCCCTTTCGGAAGATGGGAAAAAGGCTGAAATTAAGGAAATACCTGGCCTTGACATTTTCGGTCAGAAAAGGAAGGCTGCGAGTGAGAGCTTTCTGTGCATTAACTGTGGGCGCTCTGTTAATTCTACAAGATTTGCTCCTCATCTTGAAAAATGCATGGGTATGGGAAGAAATAGCAGCAGGATCGCTAGCAAACGTATTGCTACGATAAAAAAAGACAGCCGCCATGCTTTGAAGAAACAAACTTCCTCGAGCGTAGAGTCTTTCTCTTCTGGTGAGGAAGAGGAGCATGATGATTTGTCAGATCAGAGCTGGCAGGAAAAGGGGCGTGTTGGTCGTAAACCAAAGAGACAAAATAGCAAAAACAAATGGGAGGGCAGCTCAAATACAATATCACCTCGACCACCGGCGAAGCCAAGGAGCCGAAGTGTGTCTATTAGCTCAGAGGCATGTAAACAATCATCTTTGGGGAGAACGATGAGCGGGGAGAAGGGCAAAGATGCTAATAAGCTGAGTGAAACGCGCTACAGACGAATATTTGCGCAGCAATGTGGGGTTGTATCGGGAATTACAGGGAAAATGTGTGCGAAATCAATGCGCTGCCCGCAACATACAGATTTACAACGACAAGCTGTTAGGGACTCCTTCTTAGGGCCATCGTCTCCGGGTGGTGAAACTTTGGTGGAAAATGAAGCATCAAGGGCGAATACGCTTTTGGCTGCTGGGGAAGAAACTAGAACAATCAATGCTGAGGGTTCCCCTAATGAGTATATTGATATTGATGGAGATGGTGAAGACGGAGTATCTTTGAAAGAAAGCCTAAGTAATGCCCTGAATGATATTTCTTCAAAGTCTCAATCACCGTCGGAGACTCAGTCATCTGTTGTGGAAAGTGTAGGTAGTGGAAAACGCGGCGGAAGAAAAAGAAAGCTAAAGGACGAAAAAGCACCAGCTTACGGTCGAAAGAAGACTCGCGGACGCTACGAAGTCATCGATGTTACTACGGGGTAGAATGTGCTTATTTAGAGGGGACGCGTATGGAAACCTTTTTGAAGATTTATTTAAAATATGTATAAACCTATTATAAAGACGTGGTGGGGCAACCCTGGTTGCTTTTCCCTTTTTTTTGCTTTTGCTAATGGCCATTGACATTCACAACTAATTGCTTTATTTACACCTACTTAAGTTCCAGGACGTATATGTTGCTTGCTGTACCAATGACAATTCGACCCCCAACGATCCGCAAGCTGTGCACCCGGGTGGATGTCAAAGGAATACAAGAGAATATCTTTCCCGTGCAGCGATTACACACTCTTAGAGTATCCCGGGAACATGAAGCAATGATAGTTCTATCAACAGCGATGCAAACATTGTTTTCAATGGGAAATCGCTGAATCCAGCGAAATGAACGAGTTTCATACACTCTAACGGACCTTTCATCACCATAGACAATAATATTACCATCATAAAACAATGAAAAATACTTCTTGTCTTCACGTTCTTGTTCTTCTTTTGTCTGAACAGCAACCACCATACTACGCTCCTTACTAGCATTCCACACCTTCACTAATCCATTCAAAGATGCACTCACCAGTACACTGTCCCCAGTATCTATCCCATAATCACTAGATACTAGAGCCTTTTTCAAAATCAGTGAAACCACCCATTCTTCCCCATGTGCATAAATAGAATGAATACATTCCGACACTTCCTGGGTGTCATCTTGGTCATCATAACTCCAGCACTTAATGTACCCATCCGCAGAGCCACTGAAGATCAACCTTGATTCGAACATCCATTCCACACAAAATACAGACGCGGTATGCCCACGATAAATCTTTTTACATTCTTCCGTGGCCATATCCCAGACTCTGATTGTAGAATCAAACGAAGAAGTAATTACAATTTCCAACTCTGAACAATACTGAAGGCTACTGATTGTATGTGCGTTAATAGTCTTCTGGCACCTTCCCGTTACCACATCCCAAAATTTTATAGTCCGATCATATGATCCACTAACTATATAACCCATTTTCCGATCCACCCCCAGTCCTGTCACTTTGCCTGTGTGTCCAGAAAGTGTGTAACTATGCCACACACCTTTTGCAAGTCGCTGCTCATTCATCACAGCAGATTGAAATACACCAAACCAGCTCGCTCTTCCCAAGACGGCCATAGCATCCTTTGCTCCCTGTGTACCACAATTTCCTATTTTATAGTTTTTATCAACAATAGATTCAGAATCAAAGCCATATACGGCGCACCATCGCTTCCAGTATCTATCATTGTTCTCAATCACCTTCCTCCAACCAGTAGATACCCTTCGCAAACACGCAAGGCATTTGGGATCCAACAATTCCTGAATATAAAAGCTTATTTCTATCGGTAAATCGCACATAAAGTCCCTCATCAGCACTATGTCCAGCAGAGGCTCAGCTATCTCATACCTTTGTTTGGGATCAAGTCCATCTAGGAGCAATGTCTCCAACACATCTCGCTGTTGCTCAGGCAAAAGTTTCGTCTGAAACACGCCCACTACCTCACTGCACCACAGTTCAAAATCATCTTCCCCCATGGTACACCACAGCTCCACCAATACACACACATTCGTGTCCAATCTACTCCACTCTGAGGGGTGCCTGGGAGTTGTTCGGTGGCGGGGCCTCTACCTCTAGTGTATCCTTACCTCTCTACTGGTATATCAATCCTTTTCCAAATCCACAACAATAATAACTGCAACACTCACTGACCCTCCATCGATGGGTCATTAAGGCTAGGGTTAGGGTTAATTAATTATTTATTACCATGGTGATAATCCACTCCCTTGTGCCAAAATTATGTTTATTGCTCATCTCTGTCAAAAAGTTATTTCCCCTCCGTAGAGTAGGCCTGCTACTGTTATTTCCCTTTATTTTGTTGGCTTTGCTATTGGCGTTGTACGTCAAAGGTGAGGGAGTTTATTGAAGGGTGTTGAAAGGAGGATCTCGTTAAGCTAGGTAGTGAGGAGAGAGTGAGAGCCTCTTGAGGTGAAGAGTTATATATTTACGTGTGTAGCAGTGCTTGTATTCATGAAGTAGAGATGGATGATTCTCCCCGATATAGTCGATCTCCGGGAAGAAGTTCTTCCCCACTTGTAGATAAAAGGTTGATCCTCTCGCGGAAAGAAGCAAGGCGTCGAATTATAGAAAATGAGACTAGGCTTCTTGTAGAGAAGCAATTTGATGTATCGCCGTGTTACAATTGTAGCCAATCTCCGCTCCAGCAATATGATATTTTGAAAGATAAACATTTGACTCGACATTTTAAGAAGCCGGCACATAAAAAGCATCTAGTGGATATGGGATTGTTAACAGAAAAGGGAAAGGTCAGTGTGAGATATTTTTTACTCATTAAAAAGGAGTTGGGATATTTAATGTACAAGGGCTTTGATGTTTACGTGGCCTTATTTTGTTGTTTGCTATTGTTTGTTTTTTCTAGCCGGTCGATCCCGCTCTATTTAATATGAAAGTTCGTTTGACATCTAAACAGGAAAAGGAGCAAGGGGAATGGATAAATGGAGTAGTGAAATCCTTGGTGGAGAAAGAACGCATGAGAAAACAGCTTCTGAAGCTCAAAAGGGAAGAAAAGGAAAGGGAACAAAGATATAAGAGATTGGGTATGAAATCGAGAGCGTCTGCCATTCGATCTCCATCCCCTGAGTCAGTGTTTGTTAAAAGACCAGCTTCTGCTCCTATGAGGTCTACATCCGAAGCGCCCAATGCTAATTTCGCTTTTAGTAGCGATGAAGAGGAAGAAAGGGAAGGACAAAATGAAACGTATTTGGAGCAACACTCGGAAAAGCCTGCTAATAATGAGCCTTCGGAGCCACGGAAAGCTAAGCCTGAGGGATATGGGGGGCGAAGAGCAGGCAAAATCAAAAGGCCTCAGGAAATGGGAAGAAACACACCGGGGAATGGAATACATTGCCCAGACCACCATAACTCAAAAAAAACAGTTAAAACCCCGCGAAAGAGGAGCGAAAAGCCTGACCTGACTGGTGTAGATAACGAAGGAAAGAAGCAACTTGAAGTGCTAAGAAGAGACAAAGAGGTTTTTGGGGAAATGGTGAGAGTTCGTAACAATCCAAAGTAAGTAACTAATCTCTTATTCTTAGGAAAATATTATGTATGAGATGAATTTGAAAGAAGCTGATATACTATTTTCCTCTTTTATCTTGTTCTAGCAGCCAGTCTAAGATCTCAAGAAGCATTCTAAAAAATAAGATTCAGAAAAAATTTGAACAAGTTAAAGTAAGCTTAAGATACATTGGAAATGCTCCGAATGCAAAAATTGAAGTGCTTCAACAACCCGATACGGGAATGAGAGGAAGCAGGGTTTATTTAGGAGATGGGGTACGAAAGGGAACAGTGTTCACATTTGCTTCCCGAAGAAGCCGTGACGATGGGATTTATGCAATCAATATATTTGTTAATGGAGTCAGCAACGTGCAACTTAATTCCTGCTGTGAGTTTAAGTATCCCAAAGGGATGGTGAAGGGAGATTTTATTATAGCTGATATAACAGGGGCTTGGAATTGTAAAAAGTGCCAGGTTAGGTGCATTTTAAAAAAATCTGCGCTTGGTAAAAGACCTATTAATGGGCCCGACGATATAAAAAGCAGATCTTCTAGGAATGCGCTAAATAACGAATTGAAGATTGAAAAGTCAAAGAAAGGGAAGAAGGTAAAATCTTACCCTGTTCCCCCAAGCAAAAGGAAAGGGGGGGCTACCGGTAAGTCCCACCCCCCAGAAACTGATTCCGATGACTTTCAATCAGAATATTTGCATCCGATGAGAGATGATGAAATGCGAGAGTATGAGGACTCTTTTAGCTCTCTCTCTGAATCTGAGCACTCACAATCGCACCTATCTGCCACACAAAATGATGCTGATAATGAGCTAACTGCAGATGATAAGGCCCCCGTAAATATTCCTTTTGGAATACCTTTAAAAAGTGAATCGCGTGAGTGTAAGTGACCTCACGTTGGAACTGTTTGTATTTTTTAGTTTTGATTTGATTTCACGACTTAGTTACTTACATTGCCATATTTACTCTTTTTGTCCTACCTGTAGTCTCTTTCATATCCGATAGCAGCGATCTTTCCGTCACGCCTTCTGTATCTGTAAATGAAGAAAGCCAAATGCTCAAAGCTTCCACTAGTCAGAGGTTAAGTAGGGAATTGGTATCGGACATTTTGCAAAGGGCCATAAATATTTCCTCGGATAACCAACCGATTGGTGAAACAGATCAAACTAAAGTCCTGGAACAAGATGCTTCTACTTCTCAATTAGGGCTAAATATTGAGATGGAAGTGAACGACGGAATTATATCAGAGGAAAATCCAACCAATATCGGAAATGAAGATTTGACCAAAAAGAAAGAAGTCCTAGTTGAAGATAACACCCCAAATGTAGCCAAAGTTTCAAGTCCAGAAGAACCATTGGGGAAGGAAGATCAAGCCTACGTTAAGGCTACCGAAAATGGTCCAAAACCTAATGGAAGTGAGCCAAAAGTTGATGAAGGTCAACCAATAGCTGGTGAAAGTGAACCAAAAGCTGATGAAAGTGAACCAAAAGTCGATGAAACTGAAGCAAATCATTACCAAACCGAGTCTAGTGAAGCGGGGCAAGAAGGTACATCAAAGGATGTTGTAGAAAAGAGTGAGTCCAATGTAAAGATAAGCTCCGAAAGCGCTATTGAAGCGAAATCGTCTCCGATAGATGGTGACACATCTTTAGAAAAGCCTGTACAGGCAAATGAAGAGCTCCCCAAGCAAAACGACACAGCAGTTAATGAAAATGAAGGAGTTGAGCTTAAAGGGTCTAACCATGCAGCTGAAATGGAAGCAAAACCAAAAGATAAGGTCTCAACACAGACACTTGATGAAAGTACACAAAAACTTACTGACTCATTGACTTCAATACCTAAAGAAGAGTCGGTTTCACGAAAAAGCAGCAATCCACCTGATTTGGCAGAGTCTGTTATGAGCGTATCATCAATTCACAGAAAACGATTGCAGCACCAGTACCATGTATCCGCACCACAACTCCAAGATGGGTCTATGAGTGTCCACGGATCCACAAATTCTGTTTCAAGTGCGAAAGGTCGTCGCTTGAGTAACTTCGAAATTTCGACCACTATTGTCTCTGGAGATGGGGATATATCAAAGGGGGCTGGTCCCTCTGATACTAGCATTGCAAAAGCGGGGGGCGATGTTAACCCCGGTAATTTTCAAGAGGCGGCTCAAATAGCTGAAGAGCAAGCGCAAGTAAATGATCCCTCTCTGGTCGAAGATAAAGACTCTAAAGAACCTGTATGTGAGGAACCAAAGCAAGATAATGAACCAAAACCAATCCCTCTCATTATTCCACTTTTGCCAGAGCCCAATTCTGACCCTTCTGATGCTGAACAAATGGGAAATGGCAGTGAAGAAGATGAGGCTGTTGAAGTAGTGGATAATGCTCCTCCTCATATAGAAGATAGAGTAGGCAATGATACTAATGTATTGGATGGGAATTCTGAATGCGAGGTGGATGATGAAAACAAGTCATTGAAAAGAACAAGTTCGAGTGGGAGTAGCGCCAGTAGTTTTATTTCTGAAGATAGTTCTCTTGACCGAGATGAGTATCAAAATGAAGAAGAACCTAGCTCTGATGATGAATCTAGTTTCACAAAAAAAGAAATCAATTTCCAAAGTCAGCACCTGTCTTCTAAAGAAATTGAGCGCCTTTCTAGCCAAATTGCAAAAAGTAACACAATTTCAATTGTAAACTTTGGCCAGTGCGAAATGGGGCCTGGGGGAATAGAAACCATATGCAAAGGCTTGCTGTCTAATAGCTCTGTTACATGGCTTAATCTGAACAGAAACTATTTTGGAGCAGATGGAGCTGAGTATTTGGCTGAAGTGCTAATGTCCCCCTCCTGTTGCATATCTAAACTATTTGTACGGCATAACCAGCTTAGGGATGAAGGCTGTTCTATTATATGCAAAGCTTTACAGACCAACACTTCCGTAAATATTCTTGATATGGGAGATAACTTTATAGGGAAGGTGGGGATACTAGAGGCCGGCGAATTACTTTTTAAAAATAACTGTCTCGAAGAACTTGGGCTAAGTGGAAATGAAGTTGAAAGTGATCAAGACTGGCTTCCTTTGTTCCAGTCCTTGAAGGACAACAAATGTTTAAAAAAATTGTTTCTGGCCTACAACTCAGTAGGCGATGTTGGTTTATCCGAGTTAGCTAATCAAGTCAGTTCTTCTGTTCTTCAGTTTATTGACTTGGAAGGCAATAGAGTTACGGACGGGGGCGCTAAGGAGCTTATACAAGCAATACAAATGGATAACCAGCCTTTAAGAGAGGTTCTTATGGAGGACAACGATATAGATGAAGCCATTTTACAGAAAGTCAGCAGGGCACTGCAAGCCAACAAAGGTGTATAGTTAGGATAGTCGGTTAAAGAATTTTTATTCATTGTTAAATAAAGTTTGAGAAATTGAGCTAAGAGCAAAATACAGAAAATGCAAATAAAGATAGTCTTACAATATCTTTAAGAAATTAAAGTCTTAACGTAAAACGACGAAAGTGTGCCAAAAGTGATTCCCAAAACAATGCTCGCGATTGTGATGAATCCAACAGTTTCTTTTTCAATGCGCATTAAGTCTCGTCCTTCAGAGGCATCAATACAACAATGCGGGGCGTACATTAAAGCCAAACTACATAAATATCCATTGGAAATAGCAAAAAGAAACATCAACAAAATAGGAGCAACGTTATTTGAGGAGAGCATTTGAACAGAAAAAAGGGAAAAGGCTTGGGTATCAGGGTCACTTTGATGACACGAAGCTTTGAAATTGCACATTAAAAAAAGAGGAATAAATACCCATCGAAGTACCAGCAGTACACTCAAAACTTTCGAAGATTTTGGAAAGTGGACAAACAACGAAAGGGTTCTCCCGACGAAGTCACCAATGGAAAAGTAGAGAAATACATAAAATGACACCCAAAAATCAAGATAGTAGCGAGACGATGTGGGCTCTTCGCAAACGGGCTTTATCAGGGACTGGACTCCTGGATATAAGGCAAACGTGGCTGAAAAAGTTGAACATAGACCGACTGCAAGGTGCCAGACTTTTTTGAAAATTTTTAAAAAGGGCATTGACGTTGGAGGTAAGCTATATGGTTCCAAATCACTTTCGTAAGCGAATTTAGACTGTATTTGGGGAGTGGTGTTTGCTAATGACTCACCACTACAGACAGAAACATTATCAGAACTAGGTCCCCCTATCAGAGGACATGCCTCGGTCACGGTGTCCAAAGATACTTCCTTTACTTTACCCAAAAGCATTTTGTCCCTTAAGCAAGACTGTAAAAATTTTGTGGCTATAAGGGATTTGTATGCCCATATGCAAACCCCTCCAATGAGCACTGCTGAGGAGAAATAGAAAAAAGCACTCTCTTCAACAGTCTCTCCAGCATATAATGTAGCAATATTCGAGACTGCCATAAGGATTGCCCCAAATCCCTGCCCTATGCAGGCCCATAAAATATAATGGGCAGGCATCAGTCCCACCAGGGCGAACACCCCCCCTTGAACTAGTCCGGTCGTTAATCCTGCTACACCACAAAGAAGAACGTGTATAACAAAGAAAGTAACAGCTGAAGAGGGAATAAATATAAAGGCAACAAAGATGCAAAAGACAGCAAGTTGAACCCAGAATGGTAACTCCACTTTGAAGCCATAGCTGAGGCGATTTTGAAACCGTAGCAAAGAGAGAAGGCAAGTGAGATTGAAAAACTGGAAAGACACAATAAAAAAATTTTCAAAACCATGCCTAAAAGATGAGTTTTGAAAGCGAGCAAAGAAGTAGGGGTAGGCATTAAGGAACATATTCCATGGAAGCAAAGTGCCCAATCCTAAGACAAAGACTCTGAAGGCTAAAAAGACAAATTCCTTTCCAACAGGCTCCCTCTTAATTGAGTGCTCCTCCTCCAAGGTTGCTCTTTCAGCGGATCCAATTACCCCATCTTCATCCTCAGGAATACCAGATGGGGCTCGCTGTGGTCGCAGCTGCTCGACCAAGAGCCTTGCTGAAGCGGTCGAAGAAGGACTAGGCAGTGACAATCCTGACACTGTGCTCCTCAACAAAGGGGTCTTGGGCCCCAGGGAGTCTCTCCTAATCTTCATAGCAAAACGCACAGCAGCAATCTTACAAGGCTCAGCACTCAAAAGGAATGGAAGGGTATTAAGTCCACAGAGATAGAACGAAGACTAACTGAATTATAGATTTACAAAGGAAGACGTTTGAACAAAGGCAAAACATAAAATGACGAGCAAAGTGAAATGTGAAGAAAAAAATTCATACCATACCATAGAAAAAAAAAGAAAAGAAAATAAGGCATGGCATCAGCAGCTCCCGGCAGAAAGAGTTTAGGGGAAACATTGATTGAAAATTAAAGTTAATAATTCCCTCGGGGGAATACATGACTGCTAGGGTTCCTAATAATAGCCATATTTAGGTAAATTTCTGGGAAGAGAGGACATGGGCGGGGATTGGTGGGGCCGGGGGGACTTGATGAGTTGTGTAATAATGACACTGGTACAAGTTATTATCAACAAGTCACTGCTAAATAATTCATCATCATAGATTGAGTGCCTGTACATGTCCTCTCTTTCCTTCCGCTCCTCCCTTGCTGACCTTGTTGTGGTGGTGGTACTGTTGTTGTGCTAGTGCTTTCTCTCTCTCGCACTGGTGAAGATTTGCAGTTCCTTAATCCCATAGAGCTATATAGTGGAGAAGAATAAGCGAAAGGAAGAAGATGGGGTTCTTTAGTAAGTCCAAAGATAAGGAGAGTAAAAAGGCGGGTTCGTCTGGAAAAGACAAGAAGAGCAGTAGCGGTAGCTCGGAGAAATTGGAAAAAAGTAGTTCATCCTCTAGCTTGACGAAGAAGGTCGATTCGCTTTCTTTAAGTAAATCAAGCTCCAGCGCAGAGTTAACTTCGGGAATAGGCAAGCTCCATGTAAATGTTATTGCTGCTAGAAAACTTTGGAAAGCAAATGCCCAGCCATTTTGTTTGATTGAGTTTGAACATAATCAATTGATTACTGAATGCAGCCGTGGCCCAGAGCCAACATGGGGGTATAGCTGCTTTTTTGATACTAATCGCAAAGTAGGTACAGTTAAGATATTAGTCTATGATAGAACTACTATGGGGTCCGGCCAGGAGTTTCTGGGTGGGTGTACTATAGATATTTCGACATTGGATGCCGAACTGAGTGAGAAATGGTATAGACTTGAATCGTATGGGCAGCGTGAAATCACTTCTGGGGAGTTGCACGTTGAATGTGCATACACCGTGTCAGAGGTGCGCTCTTTGAGTATTGAAGATTTCGAGCTCTTGAAGGTTATAGGGAAGGGAAGCTTCGGAAAAGTTATGCAGGTTAGGAAAAAGGACACGGGACGTGTTTATGCAATGAAAATCCTTAAAAAAGATTACATTGTTGCAAGAGATGAAGTAGTTCATACGCGTGCTGAAAGAAAAATTTTGGAAACAAACACGAATCCTTTCCTTGTTGGTCTAAAGTTTTCTTTTCAGACGAAGGAAAAGATCTATCTTGTATTGGACTATATCAATGGGGGTGAACTTTTTTACCATATGCAGAACGACAATGATTTCTCAGAAGAAAGAGGCCGTTTCTACACTGCGCAGCTTCTTCTAGCACTAGAGCATTTACACAAACATGATATCATTTATAGAGATTTAAAGCCCGAGAATATTTTGTTAGATTATACAGGATACTTGGCACTGACGGACTTCGGTTTATGTAAAGAAAATGTTGGTGCGGAGCAGAAAACTAACACCTTCTGTGGAACGCCTGAGTATATGGCCCCTGAAGTATTGCAACAAAAGGGATATGGCCCAGCTGTAGATTGGTGGACTCTTGGCATTCTCCTTTATGAAATGCTTGCTGGTCTCCCGCCATTCTATGACGAAAACACCAATGCCATGTATCATAAAATACTGTTCAGTCCCCTGACATTTCCACCAGAAATGGCAAGGCCCGCAAGGTCACTCATAACAGGTTTATTAGAAAGAGAACCATCCAAACGACTTGGTTATGGAAAGAACGGGGCCCAAGACATTAAAAGCCACGAATTTTTCAAAGGGCTCAACTGGGACCATTTAATGAAAAAGAAATTAGTGGCCCCTTGGCGACCAAAGCTTGCTTCTCTCACCGATACGAGCAACTTTGATCCAGAATTCACCGCTATGAAAGTAGAAGACTCGGTAGTGGAAACTAGTCAGCTTAGTAAGACGATGCAAGAACAATTCAAAGGCTTCACATTTGTAGATAAGAGTGAGATGATGGTTGAGACTGATGAATAAACGAGCATGTATTATTATGGTGTACCAGCTAAGCTTCTTAGTCTTGCGAAAATTTTCTTATTATTGACGCTATCTCGAAAATCTATGGAATTCAAAGCGAAGGTTTAGCATACAATACCAAGAAAAAGCATACGGCGTGGAGTTTTAGTACCCTACCTTTCATAAACTCTGTGACTGCACTGTCATCTTCTGCTTTTTTAAACCCATAAGTTATAACAAGAATAAGGTTCTTATGAAGGGTGTGCAGAAAGTATGTCACGGGGCTGGTTCGGTCAGTTTTATCGTAAAGGTATTCCATTGAAAGGTTCTCTCCAGATCTCCTGCTCGTAATAATCGATATTACGTTCCAGGGCGACTCCATTTTATCTGGATACGAGACTACCTGTGGATAGGAGCTTATACCTGTAGGGCGCTTAACCTCTGCTTTCCATTCTTTCGCATACCCACCCAAGTACACCTTCTCTATACCGTCGTCATTTGTATCAAAGAACAGAGTAATGTTCATGGCATCCGTTTTTTTATGAAAATTCTTAATCCTGACAGGAGAACTCTGTTAACACGTTTCCCACACAACATCTACCAGCAACGAGCATTTATCACTTCATGAAACTTACTTTTGATAGTATCTGTAGTCCACTGTTCGTTTCTGGAGCTTAGAAATGAGACCGGTCATCTCGTCTTCGCTCTTAAAGTGGTTCAAAACACAGTGGAAATAAAGAGAAAACTTTGCCAATGTACTTTCATAAAACTCAACCAGCCAACTGAACGTTAAAGGCATTGGTGTTTCCTAATTGAAATATAAAGAAGGTAATGAATAGTAATTAATATAAGACATGCCATTTCTTCTTCTTGAAGTGAATTATAATGCTCACCTGCACATAGTGCTCGCTACAGAGTCCCTTCCAATCTTCTAAGTTCAGTTTGGTGGTGTTCATATTTGTTATTCCTACGATGAAATCCAGTTTCTCAATGGCATTTTGAGCTTCAAAAAGTTTAATAAAAGCGTTCAGCTCGCATTTTACAACGGTCAAATATCTGTCTAGTTTACATCCCACGAGCGTCGGCGCTTCTTCGAGCCTCTTGAGGGCTATCACAAGTTCCTGAAGACAAAATGCCAAAGCAAGTGAATCCAGCGGCTTGTCTACGTTGTTTGCAACATAATTATATGCCTTGCTTAATTTAGAACGTGAGTCAATGCATCTTTGTAATACAGTGAAAATATCACTATAGAAAGATCTGCTAACTTCAAGAGAGCCCTCAGACGTTTCTTTAAGAGAATCCCAGGCCCTTCTCAACTCAAGCTGGCAAGTTGTATACATTGTGTCAATGTCCCTTCGAAACCACTTTTGTTTTATAAAGCTCAAATTAGTGTATGATGTTTCTGAATCCGTTAAGTGCTGCAGTACTTTAAAAGACTGTTCATCCACAGCATTGAACGGCAAGTTCATGGGCCTATAGTCTTTACTTCCTTTCATATTAAGTCTGAGGATTCGGGAAGCATTTTCAAGTTTTGCGCACGAAATACTGTCCAATATGCCCTTAAACGTCTCAGGGATTCGTTCATTTTCGTAATTATAAACATTTTCTTGTCTAGCCTGTTCAGATGCACTTCTCAAATCATGCACGTCGCTACTTGTCACAAGTTTGTGTCCCCGCGATCCAGTCATGTATTTTCTTCCATCATGACGACTACTACCCACCCCACTGTCCCCCCCCTGCCCGACAGAAGATACAGCAGATATGCCCTTCTCAAATTGCAGATGCCTTGACATCTTGCAAGCCAGCAGCAGCCTTGCAAGTCTACAACACCAATCAATGCACACCAAATCCCCTCCCTCCCCAGCGCAGCACCGAAACAAAAACAAAGAGCCCCAAAAGTCAGCCAGCTGATCATTATTTTTCATATCGCGCCCTATTTTATTGAACTATGTAAAATTACATTTTCTTTTTTTGTTGATTTTTTTCGCTTCTTCTTGCCGCTGTTTTTCTACAGTGCTATGTAAGCTTTAGATGCCGCAATTCTTATCTTTAAGCTTCTTTCTCTTTAGTCCCAAACACTCGACCGTTTTCCAGGAGAGAGCCCATGGCATTCATCAAACTCTCTTCTATAAGCTCAGAGGTTTGGCGACGGTTAGTTGGTCTTGACACTCCACTTTTAACCGCACTTGAAGATGCTACCCCGTTCCCATTCAAGCCATTTTCAGCATGTCCATCGGCGACTCCAGCAGAACTTTTGCTTTTGAATACCGGAACGGGTTCTTCAGTTTTAATGAGTAGTTCTTGTGCAGCCATGCAAGAGCCGGACAAATCTTGTTCAGACACCAAAGGAGAGTCTAGATCTATAAGGTCAGTATTCAAACCCTCAAAAGCATTTGAGGAGTTATTGGTATTGTTACTACTATTTTTTTTCTTCTTTTTCTTTGATGAAATAGTTGGCGTCATTGTTGCATTCATAGCTGTGGTAGCAGGCTGTTCCGTACTCTTAGGTTTTCCAGTGTCGCAATACGTCTTAAAAGTAAACTGGGGCCCCATCCACAAGGGTCTATAAGGAGCAGAGTGTGTACAAATTTCAACATTTGACAACCAAGATTCTTTCTTTGAAGTCTTTTTGTCACCATCTCTTCCTGAGTACGGACATGTAACTTCACTGTTCACTATATATCGCCTTAGACTCCATTCAAGTTTCGATTTACAAGTTACATGAAGAACTTTGGGATCCCCAGCAGCAGAGGTCAAGGCGGGAAGAGTAGGTCCTTGGGGTATAACATCGAATTGAGTGGCTAAACCTCTATAATTAACAAGAAGCATCTCTCTCATATAAGGGGAGTCAGCGTGGACACTGTCCTTTGGAGCATCAACCTGTCTTCCAAAATATACACTCACCGGAAGCTTCTCGCTATTCTCTTCTTCATTTGCAGGCCCTTGTTTTATCCTCACCACCGCAGGAAGAATGAGCATTTCCGGAGGACAATCTCTAATTTCACTAAGGCCCGACGATGTATACTGCGAGTTCACCACATTTGTAACAGAAGGTGAACAATGTGTGTCGACAGAGACTGGCCCTCCAAGAGGATTTATAGCGTAAAGATGAGTGGTACCTCGAGTTGAAGTAAGCGCAACCCACCTGCTGTCACTGCTGAATGAAATATTCTGCAAAATAGAATTAGTTATCCCCCTATAAAGTTTATAGAGTAATCTCACTCGATATTTACTCCCTGACTTTCCAAATGACTTTGAATCAAAACTATCACCCAATATTTGAAATACGTAAAAATTTCTCCCTTGGCTTGAAGACATTACAAGCAGTGTTCCGCTTGGATCAAATTCGAGATATGAAACCGAATGGTTAGAATGTGCTCTAAAATTTGCAATTTTTCTTCCAGAGACCAGATCTGTTACAGTTATGCACCCCGAAAATGAATTATCTCTTGAAGTATTTTCAACATTCTCAAATACAACAGTTTGACCCGTTTCCCCTGACGATTCTTGATTGCTTTGAGGATACCTTGACCGGGAGGATTGTGCGTTTGCATCTGACAGATAGCTAGACATAGTCTTTACCCCCTTATCACCTAGATAATAAAGTCCCGAAGCAATGTCTTTAGCCACTCCCGACGCAGCATCTAAGACTGAATTCCCTGATTGTAAAGATGCCCCCTTGTCTAAATCACTATTCTGGCAAATATCAGTAGGAGGCTCGTTCCCAGCGTACGCTAACCAACGCGAACCAAGGGCACATGGATTAATATTCCCAGTAGTCCAGCTTCTAGGATCAGGCAGCCCATTCATACTGTTCCTGTGGCGCAAGGCGGAGCCAACGTAACAGTCATTGATTGTGTGCAAATTTTGAAAAGTGACCGAATCGAATATAAACAAGTTTCCTTTCAGCACAACAATCAAGAACTTGTCGTTGCATAAGAAGTTATGAACCACAGATTTGAATCGAAATGTGTGAACAGGCTGTTGGTTTTTTAACGAATACAGCTTAACAACAGATGGTGGAAATTCTTGGGAAGAAGTGTCCCCTGATAGGAGGGCAATTAAGGGCCGTGCGCCTTTCAGCCTGTCCTTGATGGGATCTTGTCCAATCAATTTGTATACTGGGGGAGGAAGAAATCTAACCAGTTTCACAACGCCGCTCCTTTTGGAAAATATTTCTACTGCACTTTCCGATGATTTTAAAGACATATCCCATATTTGAAACCCACTACCGTACCCTATTACGACATAAAGATTCTTTGGCGGCTGCCCTTTACCCTGATCACTAGCATGCCAAGCATCTACACTTTCTACTTTAACCCACTCCACAGACTCTCCTCCATCGTCAGCACTTAATCCTCCCCCATTACTTGCAGTCCCAGATGTTCTTTTTGCTCCCGGAAGAGACTTTACAATACTCTGCGGTAGAGGAAGAATTTCCTGAATGTAATCGGTCAAATTTTCAAAATACGATTTATCATTAACAACTCTAGCCCTGACCCTCATTCCCTGCTGCGGCTGTGTTTGTGGTGAAGGCGTCATTGATCCAGTTGGACTATCCATAATTTCTACAATCAGCAAGAACAATATGTCTCAAAGAGCAGTCTGCTTAGACAGTAAACCGATGAATGACAAGACAGTTCTCTTGCTGTGGTGATATTCAAAACAAAAGGAGAATGCTCACAGTTTCTTATATACAACATAGACAGGCAGTGCTTAAATTTTAAGCATCAAAATAGCAGCACAGAGCAAACAATAAATAGGAACACACAATCACAACCGACCACAAAATAAGAATCACAAAAAACAAAAGAACCCGAAAAATGCTAAAAGGTAAAATGTGTATAAATTAAAAGAATTAATAATACGATCTGAAAAAAATAGCACTTGTTGCACGGAACTGCGCCACTGGCCACTGTATCAAATGACGTGCCCCGCCTGCTCCTGCCTAACCAAGTTTCGATTCAAACTGTAGTCGTTAGCAGATCGCTTTTATTGTATTACGTCCCATTACTATTGAGTTTGGCACTGGACTATAAATAGCAGCACAGGGATAGGTGTATGAAGGTTCATGTGCAGCAGCAGCTGGGGTGGACAGCAGGTAAGGAATGGCGAAGTATGAAGTTTATGCAGGTACGTATGCTAATGAAATTGTTGCTCATGCATGGACCATGCATTTGGACTGAAGCAATGAGAGCAGTCAGAAAGGAATCATAAAAGTTTCAAGGTTATCATGAGATACATTCTTCTTATCTGATATATACCAGCCTATTTGTCATATCTTAAGAAAACGTTTCAAAGTTAGTATATTTCGTGGTTACACAAAAAAATATATTCTGACGCTTATAAAATGTCGCTTGCCATATGAATTTCAGAGAGAAGATTAAGCATACTCACGCATTATGAAGAGCGGCAATTTGCAGGAACACTAAGTAAATAGCAAATCATCTGCAACTGCACACATACCCCTCAATAGTGAACCAATAAGTATCTTTCATCATAAAAACATAATGGAAAAGCAAACGTCCGCCAAACCAAATACCTACCATCAAAACATTTTCGAGAGTTGTAAAGGGCCTTCTACTCATCTCCAATCTCAAAATTATAATTATCTTCGGACTCTTGATGCTTCGCACTTTCCGTAGTACCCTTACCCCATAATGACCCCAAAATATTCTCTGCATTAGTTCCTTCGCTTTTATCAGAGGACAACTGGTTCAAGATTAACGAATAGTCAAAAGAACCATCACCCAATTCAACCATTTTGGGCTCTTTACTGCTTAGATCAAGTACATAGGCTTTCATGACAGGCTTCTTACCTTTCTTGTCGCCACCCGCCTTCTGAATACCCACAATATCTTCAAAGCTCTCGGCTTTTGTAAACTCTTGCTTTTGAGTATTCACCGAGCGAAAGAAATCGCTCATTCCCCCCAACGCATGAATCTTTTTTCCTTTTTTCTGTGCGGCAAGAGGGGCAAAGACTTTCATTAGCTCGCCAACGAGGTCAGGTTTCTCAGGATCTGAAAGGGGTTCGTTTGGCTTTTCAACAATGGCAGTCTTTTCCCCATTTTCCGTTTGTAGTGTACTCTTAACCTCTTCGTCTTCGAAAAAGTCAAACGCATCATCTTCTACCATCTGCTTGATATCTTCAGCTACATCTTTCAAACTTATATCGAACGCATTGGAGTCCTCCGAGTTTTCTTCTTCAATTCCCTCCTTCAACATCGCGGCCTTTTTGCTCTTGTAGTCCTCGCTTGCTTTCATCACCTCCTTCGAGAGTAACCCAATCTCTTTTTGCAACTGCGCTTTCGTTTTTTCTATTATTTCAGCTAAGTTTCGCACCACCCCTGCTTTTGCTTTCTTGTCTTGATCTCCTCCTTCATCAGAATTATCAGAATCATCTGCGCCAGCTATGTAATCAATCATACTCGAAATCTCCTTACTATGAGAAAGGTCAATTATTCTAGCTTTACCATTTAGTCCACCCAATCCAATAGAACTTAATTTTCCCCTTCCCAGTGCCTCTTCCTTTTTCTTTTTCTCTAAATACTTCTTGTATAATGCCTCATTTAAAACTGGAGAGCATTCAATGGTTCCAGTAGTGTCCGGCTCATCCAGAAGCCTTTCTCTGTAACGTTCATTTTTGCAAAGTTCGGGAGTAACAATTATGATTTCATAAACGCAAGGTTTATCTTCAAATACTTTGGCAATGTGAGTGGGGCTTTTTTCATCGCAAAGAAACATTACATGGGTTTCCCTTAACTTTTGAGCACTATCACAAAAGGTGCCACTCTTGAAAATCTGCGAGTAAACTCTCGATGCCGGTTCCAATTGGTTTTCTATGTTCCTCTCACTGCTTGCTTCGGCATCATAGTGTCCCAAAGAATAAACATTATCCGGATCTTTTATCTTTTCTTCAATAGTTTCTTTAGGCTCCAAATGCAATTGAGCAATCTCCCGACCAACACAAACATAATAGGTCCACCACTGCACAGTAGTATGTAGACATCCCAAAGAAGACAGAATTGATTCAGGATCCATTCCTTCAGTTCGATTTTCATTTTTTTTAATCATAGAATCAATAGAATTACTAACAAATTCTTCACCGGGCAAAAGGCAGCTAAACTCCTGGCCCTTCTTTGAAAACATGGAAATACGGTCAAATCTACCAACGCTCCCATCTTTGTCGCCCTTGTTTAGTTCATCATTCACACCCTCGCCTTCCTTAAGTGGCTCACTGTTAATTTTAACCTCATAGTTCAAAGCTTCAAACTCCTCAAGACTAAAAACAAAATCGGACTCTCCAGAATTTGAATCTTCGGTTACACCTCCCAATTGAAGAGACGACAACAGGCTCGAAGAAGCTGTATTCGAGAGCAAAGCACAGCCAACAAACAGCGAAAACACAAGCAAATACAAATCTCGCATAGCCCCCCTTTTCCTTTAACCAACTTCAGAAAAATAAAACGCCACACCAACTCAAATCTACTCAAAACCCAAAAAGAAAAAAAGACAAAGAAAAAAAACAAAGCTGGTCCGCGGAAGGGAAAGGAGGAAAAAAAGAAAAAAGGGTACTGCAGACTGCAAGCACAGCTGCGTAAAATATGCAGCACTAGGTTTAAGGTACCGAGGGCGGGACCCTTTTTATTATTAAATAATGAACATATATGTGTGTGCGTCTGGATTCTCTTCCTGTCTGGGTTAAGTCCAAATTATTTCTGAATAGCTGATAATTCAGAATCCCCCCAGCAGGAATAGATAGATGGTTTCTTCATGCGCAAAGTTGTAGAAGAGGGAGTGCTGTTTTGCTTTTTCTGAAGGTGTGGGTGGATGTAAATAAATAAGTTGATGGCCATTCCCTCGCTTTTTTCCCATTCATTTCCCCCGGCAATCAAGATACTCGATAGTTTCCTTTTATAAGCCATCGCTGCTAGATTATACCCCATAATTTACTGTATCATCATAGTATACCATCGGAATGCACATATTGTAAAAGGAATCTGCTTGAAAAGTCCCTTGAAGAGTTTCCCATTGTACCCACCCGTCGCACACAGCCTCGTCCTGGTTGCATTCTCTAGGCATATGAGGATCCTAAAAATCCAAAGAGTCCGGATATAAATATTTGTTAGAATCAGCACGAGGAGTCATTTACGCTATACCAAAATGACCAGAATAATACACTACCGCTATCAAAACTCGAGAATCATGCATTGATCCATTTTCATCCTGCAACACTTTTACCCCGATTACCGTTTTCGATGCGGTATCTGTCCCCCCACCGATCATAACAGGCCCACCACCTTGTTCAAAATGGCTTGCAAGAAGCGAAATGTTGTCATTCTCTGTCCACCAAGTGCTTCCCTTTGGAATATGCACAATCTTTGCACTAACCTACACCACCATGCCAAAAAAATGGTTACTCCATCGGTACATTTTGTTGAATTCGACAAACTTTGCCAAATTACTTACATCAAAAAAATGGTCTAGGCACATTGCAACCTCTACAGCCCCTATCCATTCTCTTGAACCCATGAATGCCTTGGGCTTGTCTTGCAATTCTTCAACCAATGCCCATTGGATAGCCTTCATTGAGGGAACACCTCTGTCCTTTTTCGAGGAAAGATTATTAAGCAGAATCCAAGACCCAATAGTTTGCAAGGAACGATAAGCGCATCCCCATCCCTGTATAAACAATTAAAAAAAGAATCAAGACAAAGCAAATTGTGTAAATGACGTAAAGAACACATGAAGTCAAAGTATTTAGAAATGCCGACAGCCGTCATGTTTTTCTTACCTCGTCATTCACCCCGTCAACTCCATAGTGGTAATAATCATAGTTTCCCTTTACCACATGCTGTGAGTATTCTCGGTCCAAAAGTGTTTCGTCTTGATCTATAAGGACATGAATATTCCTGTAGAGTGCCATTCTACTCTATTTCCGTCCCCGAGTTTCCTTTCTACAAATGGGAGCTCCTTCCCCTCCGCGGATACCAATGTATGTAGCTAACTTTTAATAACAACAGTAGAGTGAACTGACTAATGCACGTCCAACCGCACTTTAAACAACAAATCCAAGCTAAAATACACACAAATCCACGAGTCAGTCACAACTTACTGAACAGAAAAAAATGCAAGCTAACAGTCCAGGGAAGAATACAAAAACACAAATAGAAATAATGAAAGAAAAACAAAGGACCGACCCAAATAGTAAAGCTAAAAATAAAAATAAAAGCAGTACATTATTGGATAGGAGGTTAGGGGCTGGTGGTCGGTGGATGATACACATGCAAAATAAATTATTAGCCTACTGTACTAGCCCCCTGGTACTATGACTATGTAGCTGGGGGGGCTGGCCAGTCTGCCACGCGGTACTGGACGAAGACTATAAAAGGGACGCTGTTGTGTTTGTGTTCCACTCCTCCTCCCGCGGATCCAACAGTGATTTATATTTATTCACAAGAGGAGCTGTGAGTGATCAATGTGGGTGTTGGTGTGAATTCAATGCTGATGTAAGTGTTTTTGGTGTTCTTGTGTGTTTGTGGTGGTTTTGACTGCTGGAAGGTGAGAAGCATGGCTCTGGTTATGATGATTGACTTATAGCTACTTTAAACCCAGCTCGTTGAGATTAAATTATATCATTGAAATCAACCTTTATTATCTGAACTTGCATGTTTGCCATTAGCCTATCTAGCAGCAAAACCACTCAGATTACCTGCCCATGAAAAGTTTACTGTGTGAACTTTTGAGTAGTACTGTTTGTTAAATGATTGGCATTAAACTAATTACAGATCCTTTCTTTTACTTTTTTGTTTAGGCAGGAGACTTATGGGCAATTATAGAGATGATGAAAGGGACCAGAATGAGCAGTACGTTTTAATTAGTGTAAGTGAAATTATTTTCAGACAAGTGGATGTTTTATCCCGAAGTTCAGTCAGATTACTTGGACGCCATTTCAAAACATATGCTTTGCAGATGTTTTGCCGGTGAATCCCATTCCTTGTCATCGTTACAATTTCGGGAAATCAATGAGCACATGTTTTTCGCCTGAATGGGGTCAAAAGCAACTCAATTTGTCTCCAGTTTTTGGAAGACGTTTTTTGGACCGCTTTCCTGTTCGTTTAAGGAGAGTTTTTCACCTTTTTCTGAGAAACTGCTGTTCGCTTCTCGGTTTGGGAGTAGAGTGTTGGTGCTGTTTTGGTTTATTCCATTAGGGCTACTACTTATCATTCTTAGAAACTTAGTGAACATTATTTGTGTAACCTTTTTCGTTATCTTTGATTTGAACCAGTTGTTATTCTTACACCTTTTCTTCCTTTTTTGTATTCATGGTACAGGATTGCATGGTGACTGATAACGCCAAATCATTTGGTATTCCCTTTTTGCAAACCAGAACCTCTTAGGCTTATTAAGATCATTGCCTTGCCTTACAAAGCAAATGGTAATGCAAGTATAGTTGAAGACGAGGTATGCTAGGAGCGATTCTGTGAGAGGAATCCTTTGCAGCAGCCATTTCTCTAAACACAAATGAATTTAGGGCGTGGTAGGTTCTGGTTTGCAATGGAACAAATAATAAAAGCAAACGTATTCAAGCAATATTCCATTAACAGACAATGTCTGTGAACTTCAGAGCATTTGTTCTGTATGAAGCGCTCTGTATGACTCAACTTCATTCAGTTCGCGACTTTAACATTCCCCTTTTCCTTCTTTATTCTTACCATGCTGTTTCCTCCTCCAATGTTGCTTTTTCGTAAAAGCCCCTGGTAAAAGAGCGCTCATTCATTGCCACCCTTTGCATATGTGTGTTCTTTAAAATCTTTTTTTTTGTGTTTGGACATCAGAGTTGAAGACGGATAGAGATGGTGTTCAGACAGCTATGGAGAGGGTATATGAATACCCTGAACAAGCATCCGGTTGCGACTCAGATTGTCAGTGCCAGCAAGTATTGCCTTTTCCCAGATTCCTTTTTGTGTCTGAATTGAACATGGAATCCCGTTGTAGTAACACTTCTGTCTTCTTGTTGTTTTATTATCTGATTTGCATAGGCGCCCTTTTCGGGTTTGGTGATTGTGTTAACCAGCACTTGGTTCATCGAAAGAACTTGAGTGAGCATGAATGGGGAACTACTGGAAAGATGATGGCGTTTGGTTTATTTGTTGGGGTACGTATATTCACAAATCCATTGTATTTAGGAGCAAATCGTTACTTATTGGTATGATTTTGATCATAGGGACCTATCTTTACTGGGTGGTATCGCGTTCTTGATCGCGTGGTTGGGCCAAGAGTCAGTCCGGGGAAAGCTGCATTCGCCAAAGTAGCGATTGACCAAGCATTTATGGCGCCATCATTTATTGGGTTATTTTTTGTGTGTATGGGGCTTATGGATGGGAAGGATTCGAAGACAATCATGGAAGAGATGCGCAAGGAATACCTCCCTGTCCTTAGAAATAACTATACATTGTGGCCTGCTGCCCAACTGTTCAATTTTTACTTTGTACCATTGAACTTCCGCGTTGCGTTTGTCCAATGTGTCGCCATTGCTTGGAACTCGTACCTGGCTTCTGTAAATATGAAGCTCAATACCTCACAAATAAGCCCCTCCATCAGTAGCACAACTCCTCTGGAAAAGAGTGACTAGACAAGAGATTCTACACCATCTGTCTGACAAGGAAAAGAGAAACTGCCTTCTTTTTTACCTCTCGTCAAACACGAGCACGTGTTTAATGAGATAAATTAGTGCATTCCACATATGGAAGGTGCTATCTATAAATAAATAGGGACTAACCCATGACAACATTTTCTGTTTCAATGTTTTTTGCCCTAAAGTCCCCTTTCTTTGGTGTTTGTTGGAACAGAAGGAATGGTGCCATTCTGCTTGTCCTTCTTCATGCCTTTGGCTGTGCATTAGATCTGCTAGAGTAGACTGGGAGGGAAACAAGCTTGGAGATTTCTATATTGGACTGAGTGGATATTGTACTGGCCGTGTAAAGGGAAACGGTGTGTACGTACGGAGTTTGCTTTCATTTAGTATCAGATATATTTGAAATATTTGAAATTGTACTGCTGATCTTTCGAGCTCCTTTCAGCTATTCTTTTCTAGTAGGGAGTGGAGTATGGAGAACTTCATGGGCGTAGACACAGCTTCGACCTGCGATGACCGTTGGGTCAAGCTGAATGTGGGAGGGAAAATATTCGAAACATCAAAGTCTACACTTTGTAAATATAAAGATTCATTCTTGTTTAAGCTGTGTTCAAACCAGCTTTCTACTTTGCGGGTGCGTATTTTGCTTTGCAATATTGTCTTTGCTCTTAAAATGAAAGATCGGAAGTCAAGTTTATTCTATCTGGACCCCTGCAAACCTTGCGCGAAACAGCAGTTTTGGAAGAATGTTTATCTAAGAGAGATTTCTCAGCGCAATGTGGGCAACGGGAACATTTAGATTTGCTGTCTTATCATATTTAAATGCATCAATTGTTAATTTTTAATTCAATTTTAAATTCAATTACAGGACGCTCAGGGGGCATACATGATTGACAGGGATCCTAGATACTTCGCGCCGATTTTAAATTTCCTTAGACATGGAAAACTAATTATTGATAATCACATATCCGAAGAAGGGGTACTTGAAGAAGCAGAGTTTTACAATGTAGAGGACATAATAACAGAGGTGAAGCAAAGAATATGTATAAAGAACGAAACGCAATCTCAACTTCCTCGAAAGAAGGTATTTCGCGTGTTTGAATGCACAGATTCAGAATTGACTCAAATGGTAAGTTAGTGACAAAGAAACCGATCAGATTTAGGACGAGGACTTACTCGTTAAAGTTTTTTCTCAATTTGCTTCACAGGTATCTACCCTTTCTGATGGTTGGTGCATTGAGCAACTTGTCAGTTTGTCCGACCCGAGGAAGTTTGTTCTTGTCCTTTCGAAAGATGTTCCAGACAAAGAAATGTTTAGCACAGTTTGCGGTCCCCAGTCGCCAAGACGGGCTCAGCGAATTCAGAAATCCATTCAAAAGTTTGAGTGGAACTTTTAGTCACATTCTTTCATTCTCTACATGTATATTAGGTATATATATGGTTCTCAATAAACACGGTTTAGCTAAAGGCCTTTGTCTGCCTTTCTTTGCTAGTTTTTATTTTCTTCTAGCTACTTCCAAAGTTGGTTGGTGAGGATTTAAGCGGGGTGTAATTGGAAGGATCCGTATGCTCCAGGCACACGGTCTTTTTTTCATTGTTGATGTCACGAAACGGAGTCGAAATATTGTTCTCCAAAAACGTATGGAGCAACGAATCAATCGATAGCCTTCGCGCCTCGCTCGACGGAGTACCACATTCAGTAGAGAGCAAGCTATGCTTTACTCCATCTACAGTCGGTGAGCCTGGTTCAGACACACATTCTTTCTGATTTTCATTATCATTTCGCTCATACTCCATTCCATCAGAAGTAAAAGAGTCGTCTGAAACCTCAGCAACAGGCGCTACACATTCCTCTTTCAAGGGAACCACGGGCTCACGCGTTTGAAATTTGGAGCCAAATACCAATGCAGACGATCTTTTTTTTGCTTTTCCAGATTCCTGTCTAAGGTTATCCATCGATATACCCACTCTATGCTTCGATGATAGATCCCTGCTGGCATTTCTTCTCGCCAGCGCCACTCCCGCCGGCTTTCTTTTCCATTCCCTACTCATTGCAAAATCTATGGAGGTCGTACAGGGTGTATATACATTTTGGCACTTTGACATGTCACCTACGGCTACTGCAGACAGGAGCTCCATGAATTCCGAGAACTGAAGCTCACTGGCCATTATCAAAGGAGTTTTTTCGTTTTCTGCTTGAACGTCCACAATCGCCCCTTGCTTAAGCAACAATTTCGCACACTCAATGCTATTTTTTTCCACAGCAAAGTGAAGGGGCGACCTTCCTGTTTCATACTCAATTTCATTTGGATCAGCGCCATTCATAAGAAGAAAGCTCAAGCAATCAACCGCATTTGAACAAACTGCCAATATCACTAGCTTGATCCCCTCCCTTTCTGCAAAAGTTTTTAAACATGACAGTTGAGTATTCACTGAGCATAATCTATAAATGTCATTGTTTTTTACACTAGATAAAACTTCTGTTTTCGCATGAAGTCCTATATTTGTTGCGCAGAATTTTTTTTCCCCGTATTTGGAGAAAATAAAATTCTTTCTTGCTTCCATTGAACTTTTCGAAGTAGGTTTCAAAAAGCTTGCCATTTTCTTCTCATAAATTGAATTAGATAACTTGTTTCCGATTGCCTTGAGGAGTAAAACATCCGCAATGCACAGGCTGTCCAATTTGGTTGAGCGAACCTTTGATATATGAACTCCCAAATGCCTGTGAACGCCAGCACACCCGATGCACAAAAATATTCCCATATTCAAAGATATCCACTCGGGTTTCTTCTCCAAACATTCCGCGCACGTGTCATTTGCCGTAATACCCCGGGCTTCTTCAACAAAAACTTCGACCGCCGATAACGCCGCCATTCTTGTTAATTCAGAACTATATTTCTGTTTTCCCACGTCCGGTAAATGATTTTCAAAAATATCAGTTATAGAATTACGAATCACCTGCATCCATCCGTCTCGCTCAGCAGATGAGGACGCTTGAATAATGTGTGACTTCTCACACGAAACAAGAATAAAGGAGTTTTCGTACTTCTCCGGGGCAATTTTTAAAGAAGTGGTAATTAAATTAATTTCAGAGACTGGAGGGGAGGCTTTAGTCCTGTAAAGATACAGTTTTCCGTTTTTTACAACACAATATCTTCTTTTAAATTTCTTGACGAATTTCCAACTCAGCCGATTAACATATCCTGCCTTTTCCAAGTACGGGAGCTGTATTGGCTCTGCTTCCACTACAAGTGCAGGTTTCGACTTATGCTGTACTTTCGGAGTGCATATTCTTTCAACACATTCAAAGTTCGACACTCTTTCCTTGAGTCTCATAATTTCATCCTGCTCTTCTGCATTTTTCTTCTTCTCACACTCTAATGAGATGCTAAGCTCTTGCATCATATTTTCCCGCTTTTTTAAAGACTCTAAGGCATCTTCAAAGTGGGCTTTCTGGCTATAATAGTCTTCAATTAGGTGTTCCATCAATGTAATATTCCGAAACGAAGACGCTTCACTCGCCTTTAAAAAATACTTGCAGGCATAGTATTGTAGATTCCTTTTATCATCTTCAAGCTGAGCCTGTAATTCCTCTCGTTCCCGAACTTCTGTAATTTTCTTTTTCTTGAGCTTTCCCTGCGTCCAATTAAAATTGGCTATGCCCTTGTCGCATAGCTTCTTCTCCTCTGCCATGTTAGAGTCCTTAACAAAATTCCGAGACGGAACATAAAGATGATTCTTTCTGTTTTGAATAAAATTAGCACTTAGATCCGCAATTTCGTTATTTAGCTCTGCCAAGCTTTTCAATACAAGGGCACATTTTTCAACACATGTTTTTTTCTGACCATCATTTTCAATGGAACATGATAAGTGGTCAAATACGCTACTAAGGTCTCTTAAAGAGCTCTGTTTTGCTTCTTCTTCCTGCACAATTGAATTGATAACTTTATACAAAGATTTGACCTCCTGTTTCTGAAAATGACAAGTATTGTGTGTCTCTTCCAAAGCCACACTCAGATTGTCTACACAGTGGTAGCCCCCGATCGCACTTCGGTCACTGGCAGTTGACGCGATATCCTCGTCCAGACCACTCAGAGTATCTTTAACAAATCCCATAGTGGTCAGCTAAGCACACTCTTCAGCGACCGTCTTAGTTGAACAGTGTTCAGCTACTCCTCAATCTCAAGCAAGGGTATACACACAAACACCGCAGCCATGCAAGTTGAAACACAACACAACAACACAGCAGTACTGTTTCATCATCCCGCGGGCCTAAAAGCTAGCGGCATCACCCTCGCTGGATCGAGGCCATGCATGAAGCACGTGGGATATCCCCTAACCCTCCCTCTTTATAATTTGTGCCAGAATTTCAGAATTCCTGAATAACCTGTGGAGTGTGGACTGTCAAGAGTGTCAAGGCCCAAGCCCCAAGGGCAGTCCTTTTTTATTCCGTGTTCGGTTGAACTTGTTCGGCCTTTTCTTTTTCTTTTCTCTTCTTTTTTTTGTACCAGTTTTTTCTTTTTTAGTTCTGTTTTTTTTTTTTTATTCAAGTAGTAATCTCGAATCATAAGGGTGGGACAAAAGAGAGAAAGTGATTTGAATAGCGACATTTTGCAACATGTTCATATATTTGTCGAAGAAGATTGCCATTCCAAACGGGGTTCGTATTCATTCCCTGGGGTGGAACAAGGATCAAGGATGGATTGCCTGTGGAGGTTCGGATGGACTTCTCAAGGTACTCAAGCTTGAGTCACAGGTAACTAAAGATGCGAAACTGAGGGGATTTGCGGCACCAAGTAATCTGACCATGAATCAGACACTGGAGGGGCATAATGGAGCTGTGAAAGTGGTAAGCTGGAACGATCACTATCGTAAGCTGACGACAAGTGATGATAATGGTTTGATCATTGTCTGGATGTTGTACAAAGGAATGTGGTACGAAGAAATGATCAACAATCGTAACAAAAGCGTAGTAAGTGATATGAAATGGAGCAGTGATGGCACCAAAATATGTATCATTTACGAAGACGGAGCAGTAATCGTCGGGTCCGTGGATGGCAATAGAATTTGGGGAAAGGAGCTTAGGAACATGGAGCTTGCCTTTGTGCATTGGTCTCCTGATGGGCTTTTTATTCTCTTTTGCACAACCGATGGACAAGTGCATATTTACGACAATACTGGAAACCCTCTCTCCACAGTGCCTATTACATGCTTGCAGAATGTGGTTGGGGTTCCCCGATTTGCTGGTATTGAGTGGTATAATGGCTCCCACGGTTATGTAGAGTCTGATTGTCCGTGCCTAGCGATTGCGTACAAAAATGGAAGAATTCAGCTCATGCGAAATCAAAGGGACGACAAGCCAATTGTAGTGGACTCGAAAATAACCATCTCTAAAATTGCGTGGAACAACAATGGTTCAATTTTAGCAGTCTCTGGAAACCAATCCGTTTCTGTTAATGGGGAGACCAAGGAAGTTGGAGTGGTTTGCTTTTTCACCCCTCTGGGAGAGCAACTTAGAACTTTGAAAGTTCCTGGTAATGACGTCTCGTGCTGCACGTGGGAAAACGGAGGATTAAGAATCGCTTTGTCCGTTGATAGTTTTGTTTACTTTGCGAATATTAGACCGAACTATCAATGGGCCCAAATGAACAAAACTATTGTGTATGCGTTTACTAAAGCGGGAAGAGCGGAGCATTGCATTACGTTTTGGGATACCGCCAACAACCAAAAGTATGTGAAATACGTTGCTAATCTCTTACAAATGTGTGCATTCAAAGATCACTGCCTTTTGCTTACCAAACCCAGTGACACCTCTCAAAAGTATGCTCTTGTTTTGTGCAATGAGCTTGGAGCTCCTCAAGAAACAAAGCACATAGATTTAAAACCTTCTTTGATACACATCAATGAGAGGTTCGCTTTTGCCGCTAGCGCAAGTGTTATTTACGCATGGAATTTTGGCACTTCCAAGAAATCCAATGGCTCGGAAAGAATTCCAAGTGCTCGTGGGCCTAAGTCGAGAGAAAAATTATTCCATATTGATGACGTTCCGTCTAGCAGTGGTATTGGAGAAAATATTGAAGAGTTTAAGAAGCTGAATGTTCACACAAATGATGACATCACAGCAATTACAGCATCTGAAGATGCCTTGATGGTTGCCAGGGCCAGCGGATCGTTGCACAAGTATACTTTACCCCATATTTCGTTGGATTCTAAATTCTCGTTGCGATGCAGGGCTCAGCATATCTGTTTTAACTGTGACTCGACAAGACTAGCTAT
Source organism: Ichthyosporea sp. XGB-2017a (assembly GCA_002811675.1). Taxonomy (NCBI): domain Eukaryota; class Ichthyosporea; order Dermocystida; genus Chromosphaera; species Chromosphaera perkinsii. The sequence continues at coordinate 216,454 of PDIM01010316.1, read as the reverse complement.
TATTGATATTTCAGGGGTATTTTCTATCTTTGATATGACTATTAAGAATGATGGAGCTGCCACAGCGTCCCCTGCCGATGTTGGAGGAAGACCTGTATCGGCAGCAATGGGCAATCGCCAGTCTTCTGTTGCCACATTCAGGTCAACTAGTACCATGGGAAAGCACCTACCATTCGAAAGGAGAGATGTTTGGGATATGAAATGGGCCGAAGACAATCCTAATTTGTTCTGTGTGATGGAAAAAGCTAGGATGTACATCTTTCGAGGACTCGATCCCGAGGAACCAGTTCTGAATTCGGGGTACATTTGTTCGTTCAATGACTTAGAAATCAAAGCTGTGCTTCTCGATGAGATAATGAAAGATCCAGAACACCCGGCAAAAGATCACTTGTTTCAGTTAGAAACAAAGTCCCTTCGTGACACGAAACAGCTGCTAGCGAATGTCGGTATCCAGGATGCATATCAATTTATTGAAGATAACTCTCACCGGCGTCTTTGGGATTTGTTGGCTGAAGGAGCTCTTGAAAATTTAAATTTTGACATCGCCGACAAAGCTTTTGTCAAGAGTGAAGATTACCAAGGATTGGAATTTGTCAAGCGACTAAGGAAGATTGATAACAAACAGCTTCAAAAGGCTGAAGTATACGCTCATTTTGGTCACTTTGAAGAGGCTGAAAAGATGTACCTTAACATTGACAGGAGAGATTTAGCTATAAATTTGAGATTGAAACTTGGGGACTGGTTTCGTGTCGTTCACCTGGTTAATAGTGGGGGTGGTGGAGATGACTCTCTTTTGGTCCAAGCTTGGAATGGCATTGGGAACTACTACGCAGACCGACAAAAGTGGACTAGTGCCGTATCCTATTTTAGTCAAGCAAGGAATCAGGAGAAGATGATTCACTGTTACTTTATGTTAGAGGATTTTGAAGGACTTGAAAAGGTTGCGCAGTCGCTCCCCGATAATCACAAGTTACTCGAAAAAATTGCCGACATATTTGTGTCTGTAGGTCTTTCTGCACAAGCCTTGACTACGTACTCAAGATGCGGGAAGATAAAAAAGGCGGTCGATGCTTGTGTCGAACTTAACCAATGGAGTCAGGCAGTAGAACTTGCAAGAATGAATGACATGAAAGAAATCGATGCACTTTTGGCTAAGTATGCAGCCCATTTGCTTGAAAAGCAGAAAAAACTTCAGGCAATAGAGCTATACAGAAAAGCCAATCATTTTGTTGAGGCAGCAAAACTCTTGTGCTCCCTGGCTAAAGAATCAGAGAAAATGAAGCCAAATCCGCTACGCGCGAAAAAACTTCATGTCCTTGCTGCCCTGCAGGTTGAAAAGTATCATGAATTTCATATTGCAACGTCCAAGCTTCACGCTGGAAAGGCCAGTGCGGCCGCCAATGCTCTGGATGGACTGCTAGAAGAAGATGCGAGTGCACAAGCAGATACCAAATTCGTGGATAACGCATGGTAAGTAAATAGATATTGGAAGCCGTAGTATTCATTTTTTCTGACAGTGTTTTCTAATCATTCTTATTTCTCATTAATTATATCTTCTTTAGGAGAGGAGCTGAGGCATATCACTTCTTCCTTCTTGCCCAAAGACAATTGTATGAAGGGTCACCAGAAGCAGCACTAAAAACAGCAGTTCGCTTGTCAGACTATGAATCGTCCATGAACCCAGTCGAAATTTATTCGCTTGTAGCACTAACTGGATACATTAACAAAGCGTTTGCCGTCTGTTCTCAAGCTTTTATTAAGCTTGAAAAGTTACCTTTATCTCAAGAAGAGATGGAAAAATATCAAGATATGGCATTAACTATATTTACAAAAAATCCACCCACAAATTTATACATCGATTCTATCGAATGCAATGGTTGTGCAGCAACCATTCCAGGATGGTAAGTAGCCCTGTCTAATGAAAAAAACAAAGCAAAAACAATTGCCTTACTTACCTCTTTAAACTCCCATTCTTTCAAAAGGAGTGTTTCTTGTTCCCACTGTTTCACAAAGTTCCCGCCTTGCATAGCATCTGGGCGACCTTTACTTGACTATAACTTTTGGATGTGTCGCTCATGTAAACACAAGGCCCATCATCAAGATCTTGAAGGCTTGGTCAATTGTCCACTTTGTCATGCCCCAGTTCAATAATATGGGCGAAATTCAGCAAATATTGAGATATGCTTTTAGCAACCCTTCATTTAAGTTTTATTTCTGCACACACGCAACTGATCAAAACTATATTAATAAATAATTCTTTGTGTATTCTACAAGCTAACCAAACATTTTCCCATACATTTTCTTTTCAGCGGCGACTTGTTTCTTGAGAGAGATTTCAATTCTCGATTTTAGCTTGAGTATGGCGCTGTCCCCTTGAACATATTTTTCAGCCAAGGAAATGTCCTTGAGTGCTTCGTTGTATTTCTTCAATCGCTCTAATGCCTGCGCACTGCGATAATAAGCCTTGCCACAAGCAGGATCAATTTCCAGGGCAGATTTGCAGTTCTCAATTACTTTGGTCCACTTGCTCAATTTTAAGAAACACATTGAAAGGTTGAGATATAAACTTTTGCGCACATTATCAATCTCTGCTTTATCACTATCAGCAATATCAAAAAACTTGTCCGTGTGGGTCAAACTCTTGATATACCTTTGGGCTGCATGCTCATAATTGCCATCTTTAAAGAGCTCAGTTGCTTCTTCCTTATTTCGCAAAACAAGTCTCATTCGATCTTCTTTTTTAAGTTTTCGGGTATCATGGTCTTCTGAGTTGGCCTCCTGCTTGCGCTCCTCTTCCCATTTAAGTCGATTTGCTTCTTCCAGCATCGCCTTCTTCTCTTTTTCTTCCTTGATTTTGGCATCATACTCTGGGGCCTTTTCCGCGATAGTTGTTCTCACTTCCTCAAGCTTAGCAACGTACTCCTCAGCATCAGCATCATCCCCTTCACCGTAAAACCAGTCCTCTACGCTATCTAACGCTTCACGGACCTCTGGCTTGTCCAGAAGAGCGCCATGGGGAGAATTGAAACAATTGCTTCGAGTCTCGATCAGAAAAGATTCTAAGGAATTCTTTCGTTCACTTCTTGCCTTGCTTTTTTCATCTTGCACTTTTAAAAGGCTTTCTAGTTCAATAGATGCCTTCAATGTCTTACTTGGGCCTTCAGAAGATGTCAGCGACTGAAAAGCACCTTCGCACAACTTCACGACAGTTCGTTTCACACATTTTTTTGAATGCGACATCAACGACGCCGCTAGAGCGGCCGCCCCCATACTTACACAAGAAGTACTATCAAGGGTTCGCCTCACCGGTGTATCGCCCATTGTTTCTTCAATTGTTTTCTGGAGGACTGGGATTCTAGTTCCCCCTCCCAAAAGCTCTACTGCGTCGATATCTGTCATTACGTCTGAGCTCTCTGAAAAAAGAGTCTTCAGAAACTCTTTAAACTTGAAGATATATTCATGACACAAAGCCTCAAATTGAACGCGTGTGATATGAAAATCAAAATCATTGTCGTCAACTAAACATTCCAATACAAAACGCATTTCAGGATTGGCACTAAGGATCTTTTTTGCTTTCTCGCACTGGACCATAAGTCTCTGTCCCGCCTTCGATTTTTTTACAACATCGACAGGATGTTTCTTATGAGAGCGGCACTGTTCGGCAAAATGCTTAAACAAAAGCTCATCCAGAACAACAGAGCCTAATTCATCATTGCACTTGTCAACAAGAATATCAATTTCAACACAATCTTCAACACCCGAACCTTCACTGTTTCCGCGTTTGAATTTCCCCAACAAAACACTGCAGACTCCATGGCCAACATCTAAAAATAGAGTCTTACGAGGAGCACCATCTACACTAAGAGACGCAAAATTCTTTAACCCATAGTTACAAGAAGCGGCGCCTAGTTGACTAACTATAGCCACGGGAGTGATTCTGGCAATTTCCATACTCTCTCTTAGTGCTTGGATTGCCTTTGAGTTAAAGTAGCTTGGGTAAGTAATTACAGCTTTATCAAAACTTTCCTTCATGTTATGCTCCGCGTACCCTCGGAGAGACGCAAGAAGAATGGCATAAAGATGCGAGGGAGTTAGCTGAATATTATTGGTGTTTCCTGGAAGCTTATAGTCGAAATCACACAAGACATCCCCCATTTCAGATGCGCTGAACTGCACTTTGAGAGAATCAATCCCCGGTATTTCGCCCTTTTCTAACTCCTCCAAAGACATCGACAGTAACTTAGGAATAGCCGTTACGGTATTTTTATGATTGGTACCCCACAAGTTCAGCGCCTGCTCCCCAGAAAATCGTTCTCTCGCGGTAAAGGAAACATAAGCCGGTGTCGAAAGATTAGCAAGATCATTCAATACCAAATCAGCCCTTCCTGGGGCATCAGCATCGGCCCACGCCAGGACGCTTTTCTGGCATCCCACATCAAACCCAAGCACCTTTGTGGACATATTTACCATGATACAAATGAAGAGTCTGTACACGACAGATCCAGCGAGTCTCTACAGGTGGCAGACAAACAGACAGACAGGCAGCGTCAGGAGCTGGTAGGTGTAGATTCGCGTCAGCAGGTCAGTCAATTAGTGTCCTCCACGAGGAGGGGCGTGAAGGGTTACAAGGAGGAGGATCGATCAGCTGAGGCTGAGGGTGGAGGAGGCCCGCCCGCAACAACCACGAGGGGATATTTCATTGTCACTGCTTGTGTCATTGGATTGGATCAGGGTGTGTGGAAGAGTGGATTCAATATTAAGGAAGGATTCAAATTCAAGGAAGGAATATGGGGCTGTCTGTGTTGAGTTATACTGCTTTTATTGTGCTGTTGGTGTCGGTCTATGTGGAGTATCAGTGCTGGGTGCTGCACTTCTCACCAGTGCCTCATGAGCGTGTGCCAGTCCGGGAATTCAAAGGCATATTTGAAAAGAATAGGCATCTTGAACAGTCCATTGTTTTGGCCGAGAACCTTCCCTCGCCTGAATCTATTGCTGTTGATTCGAAGGGAAATGTGGTTTTTAGCTCTGCTGGAAGCGGGATTTTGTCGTTTGATAAAGGCAATAATGTAGTAGAGTATGCGTTTTATGGTCCTAATCGACCCCTTGGTATTGCTTTTGATCAGTATGGCAATCTTTTTGTCTGTGACGCTCATATTGGGCTTCTAAAGATTTCGAATACCACAAAAGAGGTTGTTATCTTGGCAACAAAGACTGAAGACGGTCAGAATATTCATTATGCCAATGATCTTGCTGTTGCTTCCAATGGAAAAGTCTACTTCTCAGATGCGTCTGAATTCAGACCTCGTCTGAAGCATGACAGAGTCACATACGATACATTTGAAGGTGCTGTTCTAGAAGGGCTTAGCGGTCGCGAATCAGGACGACTTTTGGAATATGATCCTGTAACAAGAAAGACGAGAGTGTTGGTAAAGGATGTGAATTTTGGAAATGGGGTAGCGATTAGCAGGGATGAAAGTTTCGTTCTCTTTGCGGACTGCTTCAATCGCAAAGTTCTGAAATACTGGCTGAAGGGCAAAAAAGCAAATACATTGGATACAGTCGTTGAAGGCATTCCATTTTATTTGGATAATTTCTCACGAGGGGAATCCGGCAATTTCTACCTTGCACTTGTGTCGGTGACTAGCCCAATAGTTGAATTCTGCCAGCCATACCCTTATCTGAAGAAACTAATTGCTGCTGCCCCATCTTTTCTTCAACCCAAGGAGAAGTCTCACAGCGCTGTTATGGTCTTTGATTCGGAAGGCAATGTGAAGTCCACCCATCATCAACAGGCTTCGGGAGGATTGACGTCGCCAACACACGCAGTTGAGCGAGACGGTAAGCTCATTCTGGGAACTATTAAAGGCACTAAGCTTTATCAGTTGGACATGACGCATTTGAAACTTTGAAAGCACGGGCAATTTAAAATTTAGAATAAAGGCAATTCGTTTATTACTGTGTGTACATTCTGTTTAACTCAAATCCATGGAATCTGTGATTAGTTTTTGATTTTCGTCTTTTTGAATACTTTCCAATAGGATTTTCAATGTAGCGTGGTTTCTAATGCAATTGCAAAATTTGACGAAGGTAACATGAGTATCACCTTCTGGCATCTTCATCATACAGTTAATCGCTCTTAAGGCAGACTTGATGATTTCTTCATTCTTTTCAACTTCTTGCTTCACCGCATTAGGCTTGGTTTCCTTCAATATCGTAGCTTGTAAAGGCGGGATCAAATTTTCTATTCTTTGAAGAAGTGCATGGGGAGCTACAATACACAATCGAACCAGCATGACCTGGTTAAGCATTTTTACATCATCTTCATCTGCAAGTCCTTGCTGCACATAATTCAGAAACTCAAAAATATCTAATCTATCGAGCGATGTTTCTAGCAGTGTATACATGCACTCATAAGCAACTTTCCGAATTTCCAAACCATCATCCACTATATGTGTAAACGGTCCCATCTGAACTTTTCGGATTAATTCTTTCCGGACAACCGTTTCTCCATAAATAGAGCTTAGAATATCAGGAAGCAAGCTTCGAATAAGGCCAGGCTTACTATGGGCAGCGTTGTTAAATGCAACGAGCGCCAATCTTCTCACATTAACATTTTCGTCTTTGATCAGGTTCATAAATTCACCAAAACATGCCTTAAGCATGTTGTCAATGGGACTTGGTTTTTCCACAATAGTAAATTTGACTGCCGCAGCAACTATTCCGCGGGTAAACTCTGATGGAGAGGTTAATCTTTTTCGCAACTCTGGCAAAAGAAGTTCAGGATTCATAACAGTAAGCTTTCCCAGACATTCAGCAACGACGTTACGTGTTCCTTCCTCTCTGCTTTCACAGTGATCGAATAAAAGTCCCCAGATTTCCTTGATATATTGATGAAGGTTAGACATTCCTTCCCGACTCATAGCTTCTGTTGATATCGTTTCCTTCAGAGCATGCAAAAGAAGGTATTGCTCTTTACCGTGGTTTTTAATTTGCTCCACTAATTTTGGCACATAGTACTCAAGGTTTCCAACACAAATATTACCGAAAGCAAATGATGCAGCCGATTTAACATCTTCCGAATTTGATTTAAACGAGCCCATTAATACTTCTTGAATATTAGTGTACGAGCTCAAATCAAGGGCACTCCCGATGTTTCCTAATATCAGTAGACATAGTAGGTGTACTGATTCAGTCGTTTTATCAGAAGTAATATCAGCCAAAAGTTTTTTTATCAGCTCTACCCCCTCACCAGGGCAGCTGAGCGTTAAAGCAGCAACAGCATGGGCAGTTGAATAAAATCCTTGCTTCGACAATGCAAGCGTCTGGCTTGAACTCGAAGGTGAAGAGCCGTAAACAGGGTCCAGGAGTGACACAATCAAATTATTGTATTGGAGGGAGGGAACATTGATATTTCTTTCAAATGAAACGAGAAGCAAGTTCTTCAACACTTCCGTCAAAGCCTCAAGGGCACCCCCCTGAAGAAGTGAAGAGCGTATCAGCTTACGCAGGTCACCAAGAATATCCGAGCCGCTTCCATCCACAATATCTGGAATGGAGGCTGGGCTTTTGCATATAACTTTGCTCAGAAGACCCAAAGCTAGCTGGGTTATATGAAGGTCACCATCATTAACCATAGACACAAGTTCTCGTGCAAGCAGCCTATAGTTACTTGCATCAAAGCTTTCTGAATTTCCATACTTTTCAACAATCGCTGAAAGAGAAGCCAGGGCCGCAAGCTTCAACGGGCGGCTGTTCTTTTTAAGAAGATTAGCAAGCTCGACTACAATTTCATTAAGCATAGGGATACTTATATCAAATATGGACTTCGTAATCAATATTATTCCTTTAACAGCTATTAGTCTCGTGATTTCATTCTTTAAGCGCTCCAGGTAAATTGGCAGGCACAAATCTAGCTGTTCTTTGCGAAGAATATCAGCAAATATGGCAATAATAGTGGCCATAGCCACAATACACCTTTCTTTTACTTCATGGTCAATATCGATAGCCTGGAGTAATGGGAAAGCCGCCTCATACAAGGGCTTTACAAAGGGATTGAAATCAAAAGATTGCACAATATCTTGTGGACGAATAACTTTCGCGAGCAATGTGCATACGTGGAGCCCCTCTGATGATATCTTATAGAAAGGATCTTTGATAGCATTTACTGTTATCTTAACAAATGATGCAATACTGTCCTTATTAAACACTGTGGGCTCATGAGAAGTAAAAAGCGCGCTTACAAACACCAACGTTTCTATTTTCAAATTAGAGGTTGATAATCTGTCACTCAACGAAAGTTCAATGCCAGGAATAAGTTCTGAAACATGCGCAGCAAGTGCCCCGGGTAAAGAGTAAACAAGTTCAGTTAAGATTGAAAAGCAAGAAAGTTTTATCTTAATGCTTTTCTGCTTTAGCTGTTTTTTTACACATCGGACTATAACAGGCACTTCGGCATATAAAAGGCTAAGAAGCTCGTTCTGAGTACCGTACGTGTCATCTCCTTTACCAATGGACTGTTGCGCGATGAACTTTGTTTGTTTCAACAAAGCTATATATGCATTGAAAATTTCAATTTGAACATTTTCTTCTCTTTCCTTAAATCGAGAAAGTAGTACCGGGGAAACGGTTTTGTACATGCTGCAAAGCAATTCGGGGTTTGTATTAACAATAGCCGCAATGCATTTACCCGATGCACGCCTCACCTTCCAGCTCATGTCATCATCGTCACTGTACGCATCGGAGTCATCGTCATCCTCATCTTCTCCATCAGTATCCATTTCAGAGTAATCATCTCCGTCACCATTTTCGTCGTCATAGTTATAATTTGGATCATACTTGATGTATTGAAGGCATACAGAAGTTATATTTTCAAGAAAAGGTTTCACTTCCTTTGCGCATCGAAGGGTGAAAGCTTCCAAAGTTTGAATACACATTTCACGCACCTCGTCATCATCTACATTCGAACACCGTAAAATTAAGGGAAATAAGACCCCTAAGTGTTTACCTATAAACGAGCCCGCATATTTAGTCAAGATGCTTATGCAGTGGATATAAGCGCGGCATATAGATGGAGGAAGCTGCTGTTCAAGCTTCGAACACAGAAATGAAAAAACATTGTTCAAACTATTTTCATTCGCGTGAGAGCATAAGTGTCCTGTACAGATAAAGACAAATAAGAGAAGAAAACCGATAAAAGGAGTTAATACAGGCAATTCATTTTTTCTGTCAGCATGAAAATTGCATACCTAGAGCAATAGCAGCTCGCTTTCTTACAGCAAGCCTTGAATGAGATAAGTGACTTAACAGAATCTCTTGAATAACAGAGAAGCGATGAACAAACAAACTTCCAAAGCGCTCTAGAGCATCACCAAGAATGTCCAAAGCTTCCAGAACAATAGCCTCTGATGCATTCTGTACGGATTTCAAAATTAGTACCTAAAAAGCATTCTTGACCACATAAGTAATGAATCCATGCCCTACACTTACAGAAGATAAAGCTGGGATAATCTGCTCCGCTAACCTATCGCACACAGCATTCGCAACTGGAGACGCCTGGGAAAGCTCCGCAAATACCAGCTTCATGCCTGAAATAGATATATCTCTCAAACTTTCATCCTTATTCAGCATATTGCTACACAAGTGTGTTACCATCTCTAATATGGCTTCATCTTTAATCTTCTTCGACAAGGGTCCCAAACTGGTCGAAAACCGGTAAATAAACGAACATAAAATGTGCGCTTTGCTTAATTGGTCTGACAATTTTTTACTTACCACTTCATAGCAAGATTCTGCACTTCACCATTCGGATCTTCTAGTAGCTTCAAGAGCTTAGTCACTACTTTTGACTCATAATCATGCTCAAAACTAAACGATGGCTTCTGAATTTCATTCATAAGATCATTGGTTGCCATAAACCTGTAGTCCTTGTCAGGATTGGCCGCCTACATAAAAAAACACCCACAAGCACGACAATATTGTATTTTAGCACATCACACCCCTCTTCCCACCAAACCTGACGGTAAACTACACAACAATCCTCTTACCTTCTCAAGGAAAGAGGTGATCTGAAAATGACTCATCTTCATCTATGCTTGGTTCCCTTCACTATGAGAAACAAATCAATGTCTATACATTAACTATAACCACCAAGCCAGCCTCAGCACACACACACACAATAGAACACAAAGGAGGCCAATGATTTGGTTGGAGCACAAACACAAACACAAACAAGAAGGACACAGTCAAAGGGAATTGTGTAGTGCAGGTGCAGGCACAGCTGAAACAGGGGCACAGGGGGGAGCCACAGCTGATCACAATGGATAGGTGATAGGGGGGGGGGGGGGGGGTCCCATCAGTAGAGCCCCCTTCCAGTGGAGTGACCGTCTCCCTCTCCTTCCCCCCCTCCACCCAGAAACTCCCTTCTACTTGAACAATCACCCCGTCATATGGCGGGGTCCACCGCGGAATATAGTTCCCGCCGGTCACCTTCCCTGGCCACGTGGGCGTTCCCTCCAGCGAAGAAAAGAGCTCAGGTGCGCTTATCGCTATGGTTGAGGCGCTGTTGTCTGTAGCGCCTGGATCACGCAAGTGGCTCCACATCTCTTTTTACTATTATTGCACTATTTATCAACAAATCAACCGCGGAGTAGTTTAATAATCAACATCCACAACGCCGCACACTACTGACTCAGCTGTACTTGGACCCGATGACTCTCTGTAACATACGCGCACTACTTCTTTTTTTAGTTGAGAAACCAGAGCAAACTGCAAAAAGCCAGTGTCTTGGAGCCTCTCGTGCATGGGCCCCATGAGAAATAATCTGCCGGGTCTAGAGTAAAATCATGTCGAGTCCGCGATCGGTCCTTTGCGTCGATGTGGGAAAGAATATGGGGGAAATGGCCTTTGGCCTACCTACTGTAACAAAGTTTGAACTTCTTCGGCAAACGCTGCTGGCTACGCTAGGAGCGCGCTTTGGGATGGGTAGAAAAACAGAAAAACTAATTGTTGTTAGCTTTGGGGACGACGAATCAGCAAATTCATATTTTGATGAAAATGGTGCTTGCAGGGGTATACGGGTTGTTGCCAATGACTTTGCAACGGCTTTTGAGGTATACAATAGGACTGAAAGAACGTTGAAACTCGGAAGTGAAAGTGGCGACTTCATGGATGCCATTGCGGTGTGTCTCGAGGAGGTACAAAAAGAACCGAAAACGAAAAAGGAACAGTTTGATATCTATGTCATGACTGATTTCAATGGGGCATCCTGCCTTGAAACAGAAAGTAGGAAAGAGTTTACTAAGTTTTTAGAATCAAACAGATGTCGACTCATATTCTTTGGCGTTGGTGTGAATGAGCGAAATAATGGTACACAAATGAAAAACATTGACTTTGTTACATCCTGGAGCAAAGCTAGTGAAGCTGTTTCACTTCGCATTGCTAGATCGGAGTTGGAAGTATTGTCGTTTTTTGCTAAGCGGTCATCAAAACCAAGTTCATCGGAATTCAGAATGTATTTTAGTGAAGACTTTTTTATTCACGTATGTCTCAAGAATATGCGAGGGTTAAATGTGAAAATTTCAACTCGGGAAGTTGAGATTAGTAGCAATCTTCCTGTACAGAAAGAGACTGTTTATTTCAGAGCTGATGATGAAGACAAGATGTTTATTCCAAAAGAGAAGCTTATTCAAGGCTATACGTATGGCAAATCACTCATTCCTTTGAGTAAAGTAGATGAGGAATATCTGAAATGGAGTGAACCTGCGAGTTTAAAAATCATTGCAATTGCACGAGTCTGCAATATAAAGCACTCTTATCTTATGGATGCGACCTATCTTGTACATACATATAAAGTTCCAGACAAAAAGGGTAAAAAGAAAAAAAATGATAGCTCAGAGCACTTGGAGTGGAGAACATCTGAAGTCATCTTTTCAGCACTTCTTGATATACTCATTTCAGACCACCTGTGTATGATTGGTCGATTAGTGATTAGGAGCGCACCAAAACTGGGGGTATTATTTCCGCATAGACAGGGTGCTTGTACTTATCTTCAGTTTGTCGAAACAGCATACGCTGATGATGTTAGGGAATTTGCGTTTAGTAGCCTACCCAAGTTAAATGAAAGCAGCCGAGACTCTAAATCAAAAAGTGAATTTGGAGTTGCGGAAATGGAGGCAATGGATGAATTCATTGACTCCATGGACTTGGATGTGGCAGGAAAAGCTACTGAAGATCCTGATGTCTTGGTGACACCAGAAAACGTACTAGATCCTAAAGGGGTTATGCAAAATCAAAATATCTTAATGCGGTATGAACATGATTTGAAAACACTTGTGCATTTGAACCCTTTATTTAGAAAGGGTGTTCGGCCCTCTTCGGATATTGTCTCTGCGTCCACGGAATACTTAACACGTATTAAGGACCTTTTTAAACTTTCGAGCGGGGGGGCAAATCGAAATTCTGGAGAAAGCAGAAAGCACGATTTAAATTTTGCTGTGGGTACATTGGGTGAGAGTAGTGGGTCGAAGCGAATGAAAATTGATGACGAAAGGTCTGTGGACTTTTCTCTTGGACAAGAGTTTCGGGAAGAGGGTTTAGAGATTGGAACTCTTGATCCGGTTGGCGATTACGCGAAGCTCTTGGGCAGAAAAGATACCGATTGGACGAAAGATGCCAATGAAATGATGATAAATACCATTAAATCATTCATTTTAGACGGTGGCTTTGGTCATCGTTATTATTCAAGGGCCTGTGAGTGCATCAAAGCATTAAGAGAGGAGTGTGTTGAGCGTTGGGAAGCGGCAACATATAATGGCTTTTTGACACAAATGAAGAATGATTGTGAGAATGGAGATCATCACAAATTTTGGCTGCTTTTATGTGACGAGTCAATAACATTGATATCAAATGACGAAAACCCTGACGATGATGGAACTGTTGCGAAAGATGTGGCTGAGATGGTAAGCACTGCAATTCTTATTCTAAAGCTATTTGTTGCCAAATTAAATTCTCTCTTCTTTTGACGTGGATATTAATGTGAAACTTTTATTTGATTGTTGAACGGTCTAGTTTATAGCGACCAAATCAGATAGTGTTCGTGATACAAGGGAAGCAAGTGAAGAGCTTCCAATAGACGATGATTTGCTAAATATTCTTTGATAGGTCAATATGATTGCAAATCGAATAAAGGAAAAGAAGAGCTAAAATACAGTATGCACTTGGAATAAAATCCTTAAAAAAGTTGAAAAGACATGAGGAGCGGGGTTTTTACAGAAAGGGAGATGGTACAGTAAGCTAGTTAATTTGTTTTCGTTTTTAGCTTAGTGGTGCTTGGGAGTCACATTAGCAGACGAATACCCTTCATCTGCTGCAAAAAGATCAAGAACCGATTTTGATGCATTCTCCCCTGTGTTAGCTTGTTTAAACTTTGAAAAATCAAACCCCGAAGGAGGCTCATACTCTTCATCAGAATCTGAAGTGTCTTCAATCTCAATCGGTCGAGTGGTTGGGACTTTTGGTTTGGTATATACTGGTTTCTCCGGCCTTTTCCGTATGTCATCCACTAGTGGCGCGCTATCGATAGCGTCAATGCTGTACTTTGAAACGTTCGCCGGTGGAGCTGGAGTTTCGGATTCCGAGTAGTTCTCGTTAACATTACCTTCTCGTCCTTGATATACTGCGTCTTTCTCCTCATCGACATTGGAGCTGAATCCTGGCTCCTGAGCGTAGCCTGCCGCAGGTTTACAGCTTGGTGGTTCAGTATTGTTAAGCCCATTCACACTTTTTGTTTGCAAAAGAATTAGATCTAGCTCTGCCTCTGTATTCTGTTTTCCTATGACAGGTACAGAATCGTTAAGGGGCTGAGTTGACTTTGCATACTCTCCACTTTCCTTTTGCAACTCACTTTCAATATTGGCTATATTTTCCTCTTTCAGCTGTCCCTCCACAACCTCTAGCTTTGGGTCAGGCTCATTCTCAGCGTCATTTGCATTCTCTGTCTGGCGAATGGCAATATCCGCAGACTTTGAACCTCCACAGCCCATAGCTACTGCAAGGATGCACAAAACACCCTTTGGCGGTTATCCAGGTATATCAAGAAAGCACTATAAAATACACTATAATGACCAATCGGCCAATGCCAAAAGACCTATGCAGCTAATATATTTCACAGACCACTTTCACTGCATAGGAGGCAATACATTCATTCCTCATGTGTTCCACTAACAATGAATCTATGTTTCTTGTGGGTTCAAGAATCTCCCTATGAGTCTCGTGTGCCAGAAAGAAATAACAATGACAAATAAGGACCCTTATTTTTTTATAAACGGTGCAGCTGCTGGATATTTATCAGGGCTATTTATAGTCAATTCCCAAGAAGCCTTTTTTATATATTCCCTGGGGAATTGATCACATTCCTGGTGTGCTGCTTTTTATAACAGCCAGGTTCTTTGAATTGTCCTTCATGATTCTTTTATTGGGTGACATGCCAGCAACAATAGCAAGAAAGACGGGTGCATTAACACAAGCATAGGTAGGGGGAAAGGAACAAAGATTAAGGCAAAGATTAAGGTAGAAAGGAACGGCTTTTGCTTCAAATTCTCTCCCTGCAGAAGGCCGGTGATCGGGACTTGGGTGAATTTATATCTCGTAATAATAACTAATATACAATAGCAGAGGTCGTGTCAGCAGCACTGCCACTTCAGTGCAGACAAATAGTACCTTCGAAAATAACTGAAAATCTTCTACTGAAGCTCGCTCAAGTTGGGTTTAAAGAGATCTGGGTATGCCATAGTCTTTTGAAGAACCTCATTATACAAAGCAAGGTCTGTAAGCAAATCCAATTCAAGCCAAATATTCAGCCGTTAATATTAAGGTAGCTTATAGGCATACAAAAGGCTCAATAAAACTTACCGAAATCATCCCCCAGATTTACCGAAGTAAGTCCCCGAACAGTTGCATCAGCATTTACATTCCCAGTAATCTCGACAAATCGGGAAAAATTTCCACCTATAAAGACCGCAGAAAAAAGGAACACGTTGAGTTAATCAGCAATTCTTTACGACAATCTCGGCGTCACAATGCTTACCTGCCAGAGTTCCCGCCTGGACCGTTACACTCTGTCCATCACACGAATTCAGGATTATATTACCAGAGTTGTTCACATCGTTCTATATACATAACATAACACATATTCATATAATCGTTATTGCACTGACATTAAGCAAATGCCTATTTTTTACTCTTCTAAATACAATTTTTACAGCGCTCCTTACCTGTGCCACCTCTCCGACAATACGCACAGGTTGATTGACATGTGCACTTAACGTAGCACCGCACACTTGTGGAGATGGGATAATCATGACAAATGGTTCTTTGTGATACAAAATATAAAAAAACAGGCAATGCGTGAGGTAGTCAAAATAGCTTATACAAATCCGCTACTGCAGCACAGTGAAAGACTAAAGACTCTGAAGTGGGTCACGAAACGCCAAAACAAACAAACAAATACCCAAATATCCTGCGTTACAAGAAAAAGACAAAAGAATAAAGATACGAAATAGAAAAACCCAACCAGCGGAAAGAAAAAAAGGAAGAAAAAGGAAGATTCAGCTGATCACATCGCGAGGGTGGTATAGGGGTGGAAACATGTGTGTTTGAGACAAGTATAAGCTGGACGACTGGATGCAGCTGTTGGCTGCTGTGTGTGGCGGATCAATCTATCAATCTATCTATCAATCTATCTATCAATCTATCAATCTATCTATCAATCTATCTATCAATCTATCAATCTATCTATCTATCTATCAATCTATCTATCTATCTATCTATCTATCTATCTATCTATCTATCTATCAATCTATCAATCTATCAATCTACCTATCGGATTCATGATTCTTTTACGAGGGGCGTCCAAGGGGGCGTCCATGACTGTGCATGGTTTTTTGGGGGGGGGTTGGAGGTGCGGTAGAGGGAATCCTACCCCGTTGAGTGTAATGAGAAGCTTCGGGAGCTGCCAGAGTTGTTATTCTCCAGACGAAGGAAATGGTCCGTCCTTGCCAAAAATTCCGCGAGAAATAGAAAAAAGTATTGTGATGCAGCATATTGATAATCCAGTGACTTCTAGGGCGTTATTTATTTTAGGGACTTTTGGAATTGGTAAGACTGCCCTGCTGAACGAGTGCTATGAAGCCGCAATGAAACCATCAAAGAAAAAGAAGAGGAAATCTCTCGTGATCAGATATGATTTCAACCAGCCCACAAAGCGCAGTTTGTCGTTTGGCAAATTTCTGTGCGAATTCGAAACGTTGATTTATAGTTCATTAACAGAAAGTGCAAAGGGAGTAATGACGTCAAATCTTGTTTGGCAGCAATTGGAGTCTTCTCTACTGGGGTTAGAATTTCAACGAATAGCAAGAAGGGTGGGCTGTGAAAATGTTGGAGAAGATGACCGAGCATCTAATGGCAAATTTAAAAGGTTGATTGAATTTCTCAAAGAAAACCCTGAAAATTATAGTAAACTCAAATATCGTTGCCCAGAGGCACAGATGACCGATGCAGACATTGCCTTGTCGCTTGCTTTTGAATTGATGATGGAAAAAGAGTTTATTCGAAGCATAAAACTGGGTGCCGATGAGACTTCTAACTCTTCGGGCGCACGAACTGGGCTGCATCTATTTCCTTTTATTATAGAACTTCTGGGAGCAATAGCACATGAAAGTGAAAAGAAAAAGATTCCTGGCATTTATCCAAAACTTTTCATTGACGGGCTCAAAGAGCCCCACAATTCTGCGCACTTATTCTCTGATTTGCTTTTATTAGACGAGAGATATGCAGCATTTCATGACAACTTGATAATGAAAATTAAAACTTTTGTAGATAAACCTGGCATCCCAATTGTCGTAACCTCGTCTTCGCAGTATTACTCTGTTGACGTACCCATGGACTTTCAGGTAAACTAACTGATATCGCTCTTTGAGACGAAGAAAACTGTGTGTTGAGCTTCGTGTATTGACCCTCAAAATACTCTTTGACTTTCAATTCTGTGTATCTAGGCTGCATATCAGGTGGGGATTTTGGAGCTTACAGAAGTACCGAAATCTGTAGGTGAGCTGTTCAGTGGAATTTCAGGACTCTGCAGTCCTGACGAATGGGACATCATCTATGATCGACTTGGGGGCAATCCTGGAGAACTGCGCGTTTTCTTTGAGTAAGTAGATCTTGCGCATTCCAATGAAAAAGGTGCTGGATGCAGGAGGAAGAGTGACTAATAGCATAAATGTTGGCTTTTGTTGTTTTTTTTAAAAAATAGAAAATTTTGGGACAACACTGACGTTAGTGAAATGAATGAACCAGGCTTTAATCCAGTAGTCGATAAAGTTAATCATTGCGTAGAAAATTTTATTGCCTCAAGGTACAGAAGTGTTGAAGAAGATCTCAATCTAGTCATCAAGACAATCACAGGCAGGGTTGTTAGTGACCATAAAAATACTCTGAAAGAAAAGGATGTAAGAGACCGAGTAGAAATTTATATGTTCGACTTTTTGTCCCAATTTATGAAATCGGGCGCGTTCTTAAGATACGAGGGGCACAACTCACGCATGCTCGCGTCGTTATGCAGTCTCAATAGCCTTCAAAGTTCAGACGAGCTTGATGTCTGGTACTCAAACAGTTTTAACAAAGGGCTCATCCACAAACTCTTTCGAAGACGACTACTGTTTAGACAAACTGACGACCTTCGAGTTATTCGACCCCAGTCTAAAGTTATTTGGTATTGTCTGCATCATTGGCTCAGCGAGAGAGCGAAGGAGTTTGGGTGGGGAAAAAGATTGTATTACAACATAATATTTTCACCCTATTATGGTATTAAGGGTTTACATGCCTTTTTTGTTAAAAGCGAAAAAAATCAGTACTTTCATAGGGTATGGAAGCCCACAATAAGAATTCCCTCTTGTGAATAAAGCTTGTTTTATATACTCCAAGATAAAGGGTCGATTTTCTCAATTACTCGCTTAATAATGTCTCCTGTTTTAAGCTTATAATTTTCAATCTGCTTAGAAACATCGCACCACAACTTTCCATACTTAGGCTCTTGAGATATGCACCTTGCTAAAACGGATTCTGCCTCTTCCTGGGTTCCATGGGCCAAAACAAACTTGTAGTAATAAGCCCAAGCGTCACCAAAATTGGAATCAATTTTTACTGCATTTTCAAACCACACTCTTGCTTTCGACATTTGCCTTTCTGCCCAAAAGATTTTCGCATTCACAAGAACAAAGTTGGCATCGTGAGCACAAATTGCAGCAGCCTGGCGCCTTCTCGATTTTCGTTCTGCTTTCGTTGGCTCCATAAGAATCGCTCGGGTCCACAAAACACCCGAGTTCGGGCACTTCTGCAGACCTTGTGCAAGAATAGTCTTGGCTGCATCTGCATTACCATGCTTTAACTCTAATTCAACTGACAAGTCCCATATTTCTGCCAATGCATTCAAGAGTTTCTGTTTCTTTGAATCGGAAGCAATTTTGTCCCCCTCAGGGCTCTTGAAACCGTGAGCTTCGTTAACACTATCTACGAGCTTCTGTATACCGATTCGACCCCTTTCCATTATAGCTCTGGCACTATTAATTCCATGGAATCGCGCTGACAAAGCACTAAGAAACTTCCAGAGGGGGGTTGATCCTGGGCAGCGTTTGGTACCAGTAACACAAAAAGAATAAGCCGTCTTATAGTCTTTGAGTTTTTCTGCAAGTTGCCCTGACATAAGCCATAGCTTGTCAAAAAGTGGGAATTTCTTCACAGCTTCGTCCAGTAACACTTTGCAAGAATCAAGATCTCCAAGCTGCCATTCCAATTTTGCACTTTTCATCCATACACGGGCAGTGGAGGCATTTGATCTTGCCTCTTTCAGTAAAATGCGTGCACGGTCTGGGAGATTATTTTCGACCTCAAGCTGGGATGCAGCCAGCCAAATTTCTTCACTGTTTGGATTGGCAGCGAACGCACTCGCCAATATTGACCTCGCCTTTTCAAAATTTCCCTTGTTGCACTGCTCGTCAGCATACATTAGCCACATAGTTTTGGCTTTAGGACAATGGCGAGTTGCCTTTTCAAGAAGACGTTCAAAATCCTCCCTTTTACCGTGTTCTTTTTCCAATTCAACAGCATACATCCATACCGATTCTTTAGAAGAAAAAATAGTCAAGGCGTGTGCATAAAGAGCTCTGGCACATTCAAACATTCCGTCTGACGCTAGTGCCTTTGCGTCATCGATCCATATTCTTTTGCGATCTACTTCTTCTATTCCAATACTAGCTACACACCGGACAATGGCCTGTGCAGTTTGAGGGCTATCGCTCTGCTCACACTCTTTGGCACTCTCCATCCATTCATCACGTCTGATTTCCGCAATATTAGAAAAAGACTTGATAGCCCTTTGAATGACTTTGCTGGGGTCGTTACCGTTCGCCTCTTCAAGCATTGCCCCATTAATCCAGATGATTCTTTCTCTAGGATTCTTATTCACAGCCTCAGCCAGGACTTTTCTGGCATTTTCGTATGTCTCAAGTCGGGCTAAAGCAAGCCAAAGCTCTACACTATTAGGACAACACTCCACTGCACGACCAAGAATAATTTTCGCATCATCTTCATCTTCCAATTCGACAGCCATCTTCCACAACCTCACTGAATTCGGAATGCGTTCTAAAGCTTTCCGTAAAACCGTTCTTTTTCCCTTGACAGATTTTTCTAATTCAAACGCCTTGCACCAAATGTCAACAGACATTGGGACTCTCTGGGATGCTCTAGCGGCCGTGTGCTTTGCATTTTCCGGGTTATCCAGTCGGATCGCTTCAAGCCACACATCCGCATTTTTGGGGCAGGCTTCGCATCCCTTAGTAATGATGTTTCTCGCTGTTTGCAATTTCCCTGCAACTTCTTCAAGACGAGCAGCTGCAACCCATCCCGGCCCATGACTTGGGTTTGTAGTAATTACCGACTTTAACAAAAGTCTTGCTTTCTTAATATCCCCAATTTCTTCAGCGCTTCTGCCTGCAACACTGTTCAGGCCAGTTAGATATCCTTGTGGATCCACTGTGCTCTGCCCATGAACAGAAGTAGATACCTGATCCAGTTTTACCCCCAGCATGGAGTTACGAGCCTCACCAATCTGCGTGAGATCCGTCTTTTGCCCAGCCCCAGGGTACGCACTCATAATCCCGCCAGTAGACGTGGTGAAACCGCTTTGTGCATCCACAGACGATACTGTCTCCGCCTTTCCACTACCCCCAATAGCAATGGCGTCTGGGAGTGGGGTATATCTTTCTGGCCTTGTCGACTTTATCTTTTTCGATCTTATGGTACCTGCATCTGGTAAGGCTTCCCAATCTAATGCATCCACAGTTCCAAGCTTGCGCTTTAAATCTTCAAATTGCGTTTGAATCTTTGGCCGTTCTTTTCGGTATTTTTCGAGTTCTTCTTTAATCACCTTTTCTCTACAATCATTCGGAGAGAAGAAATATAACATAAATAAGTCAACACATCAAGCCAATTGGCAATATAAACCAGAGAAATACAAACTTACTTTCTATCCCGCCGCCTTTCCTCCATTCGACTATCAATCAATTCATAAATCTTATCGGCCTCCTGGTCATCCCGTTCGTATGGATCCCCGGCAAACAAGTTCCCCCCGTATCCTGCAAACTCGTCATAGTTCACATCATTCATTTCCTCTTCCCCTTCTTCTTGCTGTTTCGTAGAGTCCCTCGCACTGGCCTTCTGTGCCGGGCCAATGTCGGAACGCGTTGTGAATCCCGTTGCCCCCCTCCCCACCCCGGGGACATACCCGGGAGGGGCTGGCTGGTTCAGGAAGGCCTTTTGATTGGGCTTTGCATACATAGTCCCCCCTCTTGTTGTCCTGTCTTCCTGCTTCCGCACAAAGAGAGCCTGGCTGAATCTCCCAAACGTCAAATCTAAAACAAACACTGCAGTCCACGCCACCCCAGCGCAGTCCCGCCCCTCAACCAATCATCATCTGATCATGGACTCATTATTATATTATCAGGGTGTACCTGTACCTGTGTATGACCTATTATCTATTATTATCCCTTTTTTGCCCGCCAAATTTCGTCGGTGGAATTTTCTTTCCACCGTTATCTTCTTTTATCTGAAAAACTGGAGGATTTGTGTGCGTGGGCAAGGAATTGGGCAACTTGGAAAGAGGAAATATGGTGATTGCTGAGGGTAATAAGGGGCCTATGTGTGGCAGGGACCAAGGGGAAGCTGAATCCAGAGGCCTCCATGTGCATTCCTCTGCGGAAGTACAAGGGGTCGCCGATAAGGCAGTGCTGAACATTCATGTATCTAGCAAGAAGAAACGGCTTGAAGATGCCAAGCAGAGCGTGGAACGCCGATTGAAATATATTGCTTCTTCGTGTTCAAATAAAGGTGTGAGCATGAGGAAGAGTTATAGGGTGGATACTAGCTACTCCAGATTCGAGGAATCAGATGAAGAGGAATGCAAGTTGTATGAAGTCAATTCTACAATCACCGTCTATTTTCAGGATCTAAAAAAGTGTGAAGAGGTGTATAATTTATTGACAGAGAAGCTTGACCCTACTGTGAAGATTTTGCCTCCAGAATATGAAATAAGTACGCCCACGTTAATGAAACTTCGTCAAGAGGCGGTGCTCCAGGCTGTTAAACTCGCAAAGGATAAGGCCAAGTCTATAGCGGACACCCTCGGACAAGTTGTTGTTCAAGCGCGGTATGTTGAAGAAAAGGAGCTCGATATCATCCGCGAAACACGAACTAAGTTCAAAGCCACTAATCTCGATAATATTCTGTTCTCAGAACAAGAATTGAGCTATGTGAGAGTCCCAGCGTCTGTGTTTGTTATTTTCGAATTGGGAAAAAAGACTAAAAAGAGAAGGTAAAGCAGGATAATACCAAAATACCCAGACACCACATTGACACAAACAGGCCTATGCTCACTCACAAGTCATCACTTACGAAAGATCCCTCCTCGCTATCGCTGCTTTCAAAGAGCTCCGAATACAATGAAGGATCATAAGATGAAATATCATCATTATCATCCTTGCCCTTTGTAGCGTCGTCAAATAAATAAAATGGCATAAAGTATTTTGAATAGTCTAGCTTGCCTTTTGGCTGAAGCACGGGCATACGAGACAGTGTGGGGTAGTATGGCCGCACCTCAACCAAAGCAGGAAATAGCGGATAATTGCTTTTTATCGGTCCTTTAAATGAAATTAAATCAACAGGTAACATTAGCAGTGGAGACATACACAAAAATGGGCATGAAAGGCAGTCTTACCTGTTATTTGAAGAGACTCCCGAGATTTCCGACAAGAGCTTTGCCCTAGCACTCCAAGCCTTGCGCATCTTCGGTCCCTGGGTCGTATTCTGGACTTTCTCGCTATGCATTCGGTTACAAGAGAGTCACTAACTGTGCTTTTCTTGCGTTTGTTAACTTTTTTAATGTAGCCGGTCAGTGCCTCAGCTAGCAGATTTTTCACAGGTTGAATTTCATGATTTGTAGGTGCCAAAAATACCCTACTTCCGCGTGTGCTTGTTGCAATAGGAACCCCATCCGATGCCACACTGGAAGATGAAAAAAATTCGCCAGATGCGTTCATCAAACCTTGTTTTGCGTCTCTGGATAGTGGCTTTTTTTCGGCGTCAAAGAAGACAATATTTGCCGCATCTGTGTCCCAGTGTCCATCAGGTCTTTGCTCTATGACTTCTCCTGTTAACCGATTAACAGCCATTATATTCGGAGCTTCTGGACCTGTTTTCTTCCCGGAATCATATCTGTTGAAATTCATTCCAATTTCAGGAAAAGGTGTGCTACTTTCTTCATCTTCTTCTTGAATAGTACCAATATCTGAAGAAGGTGGTCTCATAACACTTGTGAAAAGGGGCTTGCCATCGATCATTGCATATCTTCCTTTTACAATAGTTTTCTTGAAAAATATTCTACTTTCTTTTCCATTAATAGTAAGAACCTGCCCTTGACTTATGCCTGTCTCCTTTTCAAAATCGTATTCTACTTCCTGTTCGGCATAAGTAACGAAGTTGAGGTCAGAGACACCTTGGCTTTCTATAGATTGCCCTTCGCCATCCCCCACCTTTTTACCTTCTTTCTCCTCTTTTTTCTTTTCATTTTCTTTTCGATGCTCTTCTTCTTCTTCTTCTTCTTCTTCTTCTTCTTCTGGTTCTTCAGGTATGGGTGCAAAAGAAACAGGAGTTCCATTAATTGACATTAAAGCACTATTTCTAAATACAACAGACTGCCCTTCATGAAAGATCGGCTCGATATCCACAACCTCAACCTCTTCTTCGCCGTTGCCTTCGATCATAGCTTGGGCTTCTTCTTCTTCGGCCACCGTGGGACAATAAAGGAACACCTTCTGGTCTTCTTCCACGTCGCTAAGCGTTAAAAATTTGTCCTGGCTGCGACGAAACTTTTTCTTGCCTTTAAGGAATCTGAAGTTAGTATTAGCTCTCTTATCGTCCAGAAATTTTTCTTTGATGCATTCGCGAAGAATGGAAAGAGGCATGTTTTTTCCAGCTGATATTTGTCCTAGGGGGTAATCATCACCTTTTACAACAATATTCCACAGTTCTTCATCTAAGTTTAAAATCGGGAGAAAGTACAAAAACTATTTAGCAACAAATCATGCACAAGTAAAATAACTTAACAATTTCTTTTTCTTACCTTCCTTTTTTAGTTCATACTTTTGCTTTGCTAACTCTTGAAGGCGCTTATTACTGTCTTTAGAAACTTTCAGAGAAGCAGTCACTTTATATTCTGGAGTCACTTCATTCCTGAATATCTCTCCTGGAACCAGGTCATAGTCATGCTCATCCCAGCGGTCGGGAAAATGCAAGCTTTGCTCATGGGGTTTCATTACTTTACGAGTTCTGTTGGTTCTTTCATAGGATGAAAACATATCTATATCTGCCGCATAGGCTCCTGTCATACTCATTAACTTCAATTGCTCAGTGGCTTTACTTAAATCTGTTTTTGATGCAGCTTTTTCCGGATGTTCCTTGATCTCTTGAACAAAACCACTAGTTAATAAAATATCATCGGCATGTTGTTGGCGTGCATAAAAACTTCCATATCCATTATCTTCGATTTCTTCTTTGTGATTCACTACTGTCTGGGCGGCCTTAAGAGAGTGCAAGTTAGCGATGTATGTGGCATAGTCATCATTCACTATATGAATATTGTCTGGTATAGACTCCAATACTGGGGCGTCTGAGTCAGTAATATGGCTACTTTCAATACCATCAAGGTTGTCTAAGCCAGTATGAAGGATAGACTTTCGTCGGCCTGTACGCCGCTTCGGAGGCGATAAAACGCTCGGTGGTTCAGTAGGATTGACTGATTCAAATGCAGGTTCCTTTCGTCCTTTATATTTAGACATAATTGAATTAACTGAAGGTATACTGGAAGAAAGTTCATATTCGGGAAGTGCATTTGATTTAGGAGTAAAAGGTGCCCTTGGCGGTATGGCAGAGCCAGCTTTACCTGCATTCGAGTTTCTCTTTAAATATGCTGCAGCAGCGGTTTCGTTTTTTTTAATTCCCACATTTCCAACTGACTTTAGCCTCTGTTGTCCTCCAGAAGTTTCATTTGGCTTCTCATCAGCTTGACCTTGGGTTGTGCTTACTACCTCGGTAGGGATTTTTCTTTTTCGACGTTTCTCTTTTTTTTCTCCTTTGTCTCTTCCCTGAATCCTTTTTGTTTTTGAATGCGCCGCTTTTGTAAACGCAGTTTGAAAGACTTTGGTGCTTAAAAAGTTTTCCTTGAGTCCCTCCAACCACTCAATAGTTTCCTCCGCTATCTTACGCTCCATAAATTTCTTCGCATTTTTATGTGGAATTTTTTTGTATTTAGCGTGAACTCGCTTCGAAATTTTCTCTAGTTTTGTTATAATTATTCCTTGACTACTATCATCTACGCCATGCTCTGTTAAACACTTTAAGGCGGCCTGGCGAATCTCACCAGCATGTAAAAGCTGTAGCACCAAAACTCCCACTACATTGTCATCGCCCTTACTTCTAAATGCCCGCAATGCCTTGAGAAGCTCAACTCGAACATTTTCTTTATCTTCCTCCCTCAAATGTGACATCATAGAAGCTAGTTCATCTAATAAACCCATTCTAATTAACCAAGACTGCTTTTCATTTAATAAATCTCGTTGTTGAAGTTGACATAGGCCACGTATAGCTAACAGCTTCTCTTCAACAGCTCCCTCCTTTAGCATTTTACTAAGCCAATCAACAACGTGCGCTTGATCATGAACCTCCAGTTTCACTCCTCGTTTGCTAAGTGAACTCGAAAATAAAGGATCATCAGTTATGAACAACATCGAGGGTGGAAACTGTGGAGGTGGAGTTGGCTCTCTCAGAGGGGGCTCAACCGGAGTTGGACGAATTGATGGCTTTCTTGGTTCAACTCGTGGAACTTCAATGGGAATTTCAGGGGGTGGTGGAGGTTCCTTTTCCCGAATTTTTCGATTCTTTTTTATCGGTTCTGTATTTTCTTGGGGTTCTTCTTTACGGGGCTCTTGAGACTCTTTCAGAGCTTGAGCAAATCGGTTAACTTTCTTTGGGGCTTTCACAACTTCCTCTACCACAGGTGCCTTGGGTGGCTTTTTCTTTTTCTGTACTTTCGGAGTAGGTGGAACATATTGTGCTTTCGCGTTATTCATTTCTTCAACCATTTCTTTAGAGCCTCTGACAACCGACAAGGGGACAAAACCATTAAACGCTGGACCTTTAGGTGTAACTACTTTAAAATGTCTTTTCTTTTTCTGTTTTGTTTTTCTGGTGCATGCTTCTTCATCCTCATCGAAAGTGTCATCGTCAAACTCTGATACGTATGCTGCATCCCCTCGACTGGGTTTGCGCCCATCTGCAGTTATCGAGCGACTTCCATCTTCAGTTATTGGTCGAGATGAAGAAGAAGTTGGTGACCAAACTTCTCTGCTCAGAACTCTTGCTTTTGTTTCAGAGCTAAATTCTTCACTAGCGTTCGTCGACGCCGTCTTCCCTCCTTTCGGTTCCTTCTCTTTATCTTCTCCTGCTTTTGATTTCAATATGTTAGCTTCCATTTCCCTTAGCTTGGCCATTCTGTTTTCCTCTAAAATTTCCATCTGCCTTTCTAAAGCATGCAATTCATCATTTGTATCTTGAAATTGAGATATTTCTTCTGTCATATGGTCAGGATCGGCAGTGTTGTATTCCACGTTTTCGACGGGTCCCGAGAGAAATCCGTCTTCTTTGGCAACATCATGAGGCTGAGGAACTTTAAATTCATGTGACTGACGTCGAAATCCACCGCTTTCATTGTTTTCAATCTCATCTTCTTCCTCTTCTTTGATGTCTGCTTTGGTCTCCATCTCTAATTTTTGAAATTGAACTGGCTTTTCAATCATTTCAGGTGACTTGTCAAAGTCGCTAAGTCTATCAATTAAATTTTTAGGTATAATGTGAGAATGAGAGACCAAGTAAATATGCTGCTTGAACCCAATCAGAAGATTTCCTAACTTATCCGAAAAAGTAGCTGCGTATATCCCATGCCCAACATCAAGCTCTTTTACGATTTGCCCCCCCTCATTTTTGACTTTCACTAGTCCATCAAGCCCAACAGACACCCATATACCAAGGTCTTTCAGGGCAAGCAGTCCCGAAATACCTCCCTTGTGATTGTCGTATTCATCCCCTTCAATGATGAACTCTTGCCTTATACCTTGTATTACACATTTTCCATCGCAATAGGCCAACACAACTGAATTATTTAACAAGCACATATGTGATGGGGAGGTGTATTTTAGACCGATTATATGTATGCGTGCAATGAGCCCATGCAAGGCTTTTGGGTTAATTTTCCACACTAAAACACACCCATCTTTTCCAAGAGAAACAAACTCTTTTGATGAAGAATTAACCAATATCTGATTAACTTCTCCATCATGCCCCTCGTATAAGTCGTACACTTCAAATTCCATTGCTTCCCAATTTCTAATAACTCCAATGGATCCTCCTCGAGTTCCAACGAAAATGAATGTTTTAGATAAATTCTCACTATCTTCTATTATTCGACTCCTTATAGAAACACGACGCCCAACTCTCTCTTCGAAATAGTCAAAAGTAGCAATGGCCGACTTTCGAGATAGGAATGAGTGATTCCAATTCAAAATAATTTTAGCTGGATTGCTTTGCGCATCACAGACCGCTAACGAATCGTCTTCTAACAAGCAAAATATTTTGTGCGTTAGGGTACTATATGCCACTCTTTTGAGCTTCGATGAATTCATTTGACCAACGGCTGTTACAAGAACTTTGCCTGTGACCGGAGACACAAGCTTCACATTGTCTTCTCCATCTTGGCATACGACACGAGCAGCCGAGTAAGGGTTCTGAAAGCGCTCACCCAAACTTAAAGACGTCGCCCCGGTTGGTACTGGGGAGAAGGGAGTATATAAATTCTGTAGTGTAAATAGTTTGATGGCTTTAGGAAGGGTAACTAAAATGCTTCTGAATTGAGGATAGTATATCATGTCAATGATTTGTGATTTTGTGTCGAACTTGTACAAGCAGATTGAGTTCATTGCTTCCCAGACCTTAATAAAGCCATCAGTGGAGCAGCTCAAAAAAAGAGAACTGTGGCAGTAGCGAAGTAATCGTGAAATTGAACCTGGATGCGCATTCTTAATTTCAATTTCTGAGTCGTACTTGGTCGTTGGCCAAATTTTGAGGGTCCCTGTTGAATCCCCAGTGACAAACACTCTTATGCTGTCTAGAAATAATATATCGGTGACTGCTCCATCATGGATCTTAACTTGGTGACCACTAAAGTTTCCTGTATCCAGATTGAAGATGATCACATCCTGTTCTCTAAGTGCATATACTGAATTAGTTCTTTTGTTAATAACAGCCTTTCTGATTTCTTTGCCATCGTCTTTATCTTTTTCTATTGTCAATCTACAGAAATATGCTGTGGCCCATTTTCGAGATCTCAACATTTCATCTGGGGCTTTTGCAAAGGCCCAAACCTAAAAAAACATATCAAAGAAATTAAAGAGGCGAAAAAGATGTTGAGTGGCCCTGCAAACCTGTTCGTTTTGTAATCGAATCGTACTTACGGATATATTGTTGTGCCCAACTGAGCAAATTTCTTGTGATGTATCATCATAGCTAAAGCTAAGAAGTTCTGTTTGAGATGGGACTTCCCCCAGAAGTTCAAGTTGTTCGTTAAGAACCATCCACCCATTCTTCTTAATGCAAAAGTATACTCTGTAGTCTGGTATGTACTCAATCTGCAAAATCTTTGCTGCCCCGAAGTCTATGTTT
Organism: Ichthyosporea sp. XGB-2017a; assembly: GCA_002811675.1. Lineage (NCBI taxonomy): Eukaryota > Ichthyosporea > Dermocystida > Chromosphaera > Chromosphaera perkinsii. The sequence goes on along the minus strand of PDIM01010316.1, from coordinate 188,080 downwards.
TCTTCGTCTTTATTTTTCCATATGGACAAGGTACCATCGCTACAGAGGGAGGCATATGACTCCTGGGCCTTAAATGCCATTGACAGGGAATGTGAAGATGCATATGCCCTTGACTCTGTCAGCCCGTTCTTGACAAACAGACTATTCATTGCTCCCAGTTCAATTTTGTTTCTATGGATTTTAATATATTGGCTATTGTGCAAGTGACTCCAATTCTCTTCATTGGAAGGGGCTCCTGTTCTTTGATTAGCTTCATTGATTTCTCTTGCTTCCCCCTTGTCTCTCTGGACTGGTGCAGGTGGTGTTGTTGTATTTATGCAACAGCAGTCCTTCTATATATAGCTATCTTCCCTTATATGGAAAAGCCACAGTCACGTGGTCCTGAAAACTACAAGCCATGCATAGCCCTAGCCAATAGATTAAATGAAAGATTCAGCAGGGGATTAGTCAAGTAGAGTCACGTCACAGGCGTATCAAGGAGTTATGGGTGGCCTTGGCGTATGTTTATTATGTGCCAAATTAGTTGCAAAACCCCGTGGTCTGCCGAGAGATGAGGAATTGAGAGCGTTCAAGTGAAATTCAACGCTTTGCTGGCTTATTCTGTATTTATGCTGTTCTTCCGAGTGAGCCTGTGTACATATAGAGTGTTAATCAGTAAGTAAAAAATAATCCAGCCTAGGATGAGTAAAATACTTTCATAGCGGGCCGGAACGCTGCCATTTCTTCCAAATGTTTTTTGGAGAAATGCCAAGTCTCTAGGATCATCACTATCTCCACTCAACACTACAATCATATACGAGTATGCCCCTTGTAATGGGGAAATATAGTAAAACGGCTTCCAAAAACGTGGAAGTTCAGGCAGAGGAACAACAAACCCCATAACTGCAAAGAAGAATGTCAGGTGTAAAGTCATTAAAGTCTGTCCTACTGATAAGTTCTTTCCACCGCACATATTACAGAACCATAAAACAAACATATCAAAAAGTAGAACTAAATATATTACAAGAAAAAGTTCAGGAAAAAGTGAAAGGTCATCAAATAACATCAGGCTTGCAACGAAAGCTGAAGGAAGAAATGCAACGCAATGGAGGGCCATCCAAATAGCCTCCTTTGCGACAAATGCTAAATAATGATAAGTACCCATCGTACACTCGTATTGATACAGAGACATTGTATACGCTACGTGGGCTTGGAACATATGTGAAAAACTCTGGCTGATGACTATAAGCGCTGCCACTTTTCGACCTCGAGCATCACTATCCTGTTCCATAACGTTATTAAACATATAGCTAATTATTAATGTTGCAAGGGTAGACAAAAAGGTTACAGACCCAAAAAATCCGGGAATATCCTTTACAAAGGTTATCCATGAACGCCACAAGAGCACACCAAGTTGCAATAGAAATGAAGCGGCGTATCTTTTTGGTTCTTGCTCTTTCTCGTTCTGACTATACATAGAGCTGTGCCAATTTTGCTGAGCTTGGCTAACATCTTTATCTAATTTTCTTTTCCACGATGACCGTTGAAAAGCCTCAGCTATAACCATCGCCTTTTGCTGCTTGCTTATGGAGTCGATAATAAAATCAGGAGGATTCGTCTCCTTGTCACATAGGCACCCATTTGTTTCAAAGAATTTCAAACATTCCGAGGCCTGACCGTAATATATTGTTCTCCCATAGGCAAGAACGAGAAGTTTATCCATCATTTCAAAAATTCTTGTTCGCGGTTGGTGAATAGTGTAAACAATTACTCGAGGGCGGGCCTCTTGAAGCATCCTCAAAACTTCAAACACACGTGTAGCATTACTAGCATCCAAGCAAGAAGTGGGCTCATCTAAAAACATTAGCTGAGGATCTGTCAAAGACTCTGCGGCAATTTGTACTAGTTTTCGCTCCCCACCCGACAATCCCCGAGGCCCAACTGACCCGCCTCCGATTTCTGCCGACAAAAGCTGCTCCAAGGACAAGTCCCTAGCCATCTTATCAATCATGTTCAGTTTTTTTTGTCTCGAAGCACTTTGGCCAAGACGCAAACTCAGAGTAAACCACAAATGTTGCTTCACAGTAAATTGAGGGTGCAAAATAGGTTCGTGAACTACGTATGAAACCCCACCATGAGTCTGTCTGCACCGTAAACCCCCTGGTACTTTCTTACCTTTGCCGTGAAAGGAAGCTCCACCTCCAAGTACAGTCCCGTATACACCCTCTCCACATCGTTGCAAGCCAGAAATCTTGGAAAATGCGCTACTCTCATTTGAATGTTCTGCTTCTTTGCATGGCAAATCGCTGATGGAGCACGCTATACTACCTTTATCTTTTGAATCTAATAGGGGTGCCTCCTGGTTGAAATTGTCCATTGACACTCCACTCCCTGATCTATTAATTTCCCCACCGGAACTGCAGTTACTCTGGGTTGCTGACAAAAATCTGCTTTCTGCCCTTGCCGTATTACCTTGTCTCCCAGCTAGAATATTCATCAATGTAGTTTTTCCAGCCCCACTGCTTCCCATAATGGCAAGACTCTCTCCTGGGGAAACACTTCCGCTTTGGTCTGAAAGAATCTTCTTAAGTGGGGTGCCATAAAAGAACTTCTCAGTAAGGGATGTTTGTTGGTAAATTTCATCAGATTTGGATGTGTCAACTACGCAGGATACATCAAACCAAGTTAAAGTGCCATTCGTCTCAGAAGAGCTGCAGTTCCCACTGCCATCACTGGTAGGTGCCTCTCCACCATCAGTTCGCTCAAGAGACCTCGGTTTTTGCTTCGCCTCATAGTTGTTCTCTGTCTCATTCTTTCCTCTCGACTCACCTTTTGATAACGGTGAAGCCCAATCCTCCATAATTTCCAGACACTTCTAAAATCATGTAAATAAGCAGGTTCTTGGCGCTCCAAATGCTTCTACAGGGACTTTCCCACTATCTTGTTGTTTTTCGTCACAATCTCGAAATCAATCTGAAAGAAACGAAACTTGCAAAATTAGCTTTGTGCCAAAACTCCTAAAATGTGCCCAATTTTACCGGGTCGCTCATTCTCGTTCTTGAATCATGACAGAGAGAGATAGTCCTGCCCCGAGCTAGCGCTGGAGCTACTTCTTTCTGGGCTTCGTGATTCCATAATCCAAATTCGCAATCTAGCTTAGGGTTAGTCAAGGGGTTATGTTTCTCCTCCTCCATCCTTGGATCCCGTTACCCTTTACCCTAGTTTACACAAGGGCTACATGGAATTTGGCCCCTGTACAGTCGGGGGAGCAGGAAATAGGAATTTACAATTTATAGTAGAGTCTGGTAACAGGACTTGAATCCCATTTCACTCCGCTTCACCATTAGGCTTGATGAGACCCGCCTGGTAGATTGGAGGGTCAAGGATATTTAGTACTCGTGTGCTTTTTGTCTGTCTAAAATGGAAAATCGAGGGCACGGTAGGAGCAAGTCAAACTCTTGCCTAACAACAGGAAAAGATTCTGGGGTAAACAGTTCACGAAGATTAGCTCATGCTTCAGGATCATCGCCTCGAGAGGAGTTTGAAAAACTTAAAGCGGCTTCCTTTAACGAGAGGAAGCAACCCGAATCGATACAAAGAATGAATAGTGAAAGGTTTTTATCCGTAAAGAGCGTCTCTGGTCAGGCAGGTGCCGGCATTTCACCAACCGGGTCTCTTAATGCGACTTGTCCTGTGCATGCTATAAGTTTTAACACACCTCTGAATCGAATTAGATCGAAGAAGGTATCTATCAGTTACCTCATATTAAGCCATTTGCTCTAAACAAAAAAAAGTGTGCTGTTCTGATTAATAATGTTTCTTCTCTTTTCTGTCTAGTCTTTGAATTTTCTAGGGGCTTCTCAAGGAGACAATGTTGACAAAACAGAGTCAAGCGAAGGAAGTAGAGATTTTTTAGGGGGTAAAGAAATTGATCCTGACGACACTATGGAGCAAGCAAATTACGACAAAGTAGATGGGTTGTCAAAGTGGAAAAAATTCGGGGAAATGCCTGATCTTAGTAAATCTTTGAATGCATCACAAAGGGCTGCGTTTGAAGGGTGCTCCCAGAATTCTTTTAACTATTCGGCCAATTTTGGTGCAACTGCTCGTCTTCCAAAAAAGTTTGGAAACATGAATACACAGCCCAGACTATGCACATCTATAAACGCCGCAGATAATACGTTTCAGTTTTATAACCAGTCTGTACGAAATCCTACAAAGTGCACAATCACCATTGATGATCAATGTCGAATTATCATTTCTAATTCTGCGACAAGCAAGCTTTTTGGTTATCACGGGGAAGAGCTCACGGGGATGGACTTGAATTTGCTTTTGAGAATGGACGGCCAAAAGAATATATTGGGGAAGGATTGTTCTCGGGAAAAAAAAGTAGTGATTGATGGGAAAATTATAGAAGGAATACATAAAGATGGTTCAGTTATTCCAATATCTCTGTGGATGAAAAAAGTGTATGAAGAAGGGAGTGAACGAAGGCGATATGTAGTGGTTATTGAGAAAATCCAGAGGAGCATGTTTTTTGTGTATATTGACGAGGAGGGTAACTTTGTGTCTTGCGATGACGACTTTTGTAAACTGGCTGGAGTATCGAATGCAAGCGCTTTGCGTGGGACACCCGCTAACACTTTAATTCCTGGATTTGATTTGAAAAGCAAGGAAAGGCAGAAATTGGCAGGAAGGTCTAAAGATGGGCACTCATTTCCGGCTTGCGTCAAAGAGGCCGGAGCTGAACAGGGTGTTTTTAAGTTTCAAGTGGAAGTATTTGCGAATATAAGTGGGTTGGTTAGTTTTTATGAAAATGGCATCATTCACGGGTGTAACCATAGTTTTGTTCGTCTGCTGTTTGGCTATGGGAAGCAGGAACTTGTTTCTGCTCATATCAGCAAATTAATTCCGAACTTTTACAAATATTTTGAGGATGGCTTGCTTCATTCTTCCTTTGAAATGGTTAATAAGCGGTGGTCATACGTAGACAAATTAAAGGGAGAAGAGACTATTGAAAGTATTTCAGCCTGTAATACGCAAAGTGATTTGGCAGAGGACTGCGACGATGTTGCTGAGAAGATAGGTAGTATTCGCGAGGGGGCTTTAAACTGTACAGGAAGGCACAAAAATGGTGTAAATATTGAGCTTTGCGTGGAATTGAAGAGGGTCTGTTTAGAAAATGACCATGTGATAATATGTGCATGGATTTCTCGTGATATTAGCCGGATGTCATCCAAATCGTTAAATGCATCTATGGGAAGTTTGTTTCACAGTTTACCAGCCGCATCTCCCATGTGGACCAAGTTCAAAGGAAGTAAATCGAGTCTATTATCGGTCAAATCCACGTCTCCAATGGCATCCCCCATTGCCGATCATAAAGTATTTGCCCGTTCAAACTCAAATAGGTCTGAGGTAATTGCTTCACTTGAGGAGAGATATAAGGTACTTCAGAATGTCGGCAAGGGTGCTTTTGGTTTTGTGAGCTTAGCGTTGGACAGAGAGACCGATTCTTTGTGTGTCGTTAAATTTATTTTTAAAGAAAAAATATTTCCTAGTGCATGGGTGGATACAGATGACGGTGAGAGGCTCCCGCGGGAAATTGTTATACTTCGCAGCTTGAGCCACCCGCATATTGTTCGACTTTTGAACTATTTTGAAAACGATGAATATTTTCAGATAGTTATGGCCAAACATGGGCCGTGCGTAGATTTGTTTGATTACATCGAAGGCATTGAAAGTGTGCCCGAGCATGTCTGTATTCACATTTTTAGGCAAGTGCTATATGCCATTCAATATCTCCACTCAAAGAATATTGTTCATAGAGATATGAAGGTAAGGTTAATTTTGTAAGCTTATTATCAATGCTCCATGCATAACTAGTTCTAATTTTTTTTTTTTCTTGTGTGTGCTTAACCAGGACGAGAACATTATACTGGATGACAATTTGAATATTCAACTTATTGATTTCGGGTCTGCGGCCTATTTTGTGAAAGGAGAGTTGTTCACGACTTTTTGTGGCACTCTTGAATATTGTTCACCTGAAGTTCTTCGTGGAAATGCTTATCAGGGCCCTGAACTGGAAGTGTGGTCTCTTGGAGTAACGATGTACACACTTGTGTTCGGCGAAAATCCCTTTTATGACGTCGACGAATGTCTTGAAGGCATTCTTAATCCATCAAAAATGGTTTCTATTGGTAAGTGTAAATTTTGTAAAGTGTACTTCTGTATCCATACTTTCAAAAATTTCAAGATCCCTAACGGCATCGTGATTGCTTAAATTTCTTATTTCTGTTCTGTGTTTGCTTATAGAATGCTTGGATTTTATATCTGCCATGCTCACACCAGACCCTGTGAAAAGAGCGACTGTCTCGGAGCTCATTGAACACCCTTTTATGAATATTGAAATATCCACTTTACCTAAATTGAACGATAAGTTCCACAACGATGAGTGTTCAACGGTGGGCAGTGATTTTGAGTTAAATATCGACGATCTTGAAGACGCTGAAGATATGGATGCCCTGCAAACGGAAGAATATCAAAAGGCACTGAACCTTTCAAATGACAAATAATTGGTTGTAATAAAAAGCAGCGTTTTATTATTAGCAAAGAAAGCCAAACAAAACAGGATAGGAACTTGAGGAGTGTACAAATGAAATGAGTTTGTGTGAACAAAAAAGGTGCGCTAATTCATGTTTTGAAGCGAAATGCAGTTATGTGGTGTAGTTACTTATGCTTTACCTGCCTCTACAGGATCTTCGACCTCCGAGTCTTCCAGTTCTTTTGCCTTCTTTGAATCTGCATCGGCCCGATTAAATTCCCCCTTTGTATACGCATCCATTTCCCTTTGATACCTTTCCTTGTCTTCGATATACATTTGAAAGTACTTGCCCCTCTCTGCCTCGGAAAGAGCCTTCCATCTTGCACCTAGCTGTTTAGTCACATCAAAGTGGCTGCTGTCTTGGTTACTGTTCTTCAACTCTTTTTGAATAGATTCCCGAATCTCAGTGCAGAACATAAAAAAAGCGTTTGCAGGCTTGCGCGGTGCATTAGGATCTGCCTTCTTCTTCTTCAACGATTCTGGAGCAGCCATTGCGGCAGCCCCTACAGAGGCACTGGGTTTTACATTTGTACCAACAATTGTTTTAGGTGCCGCTTTAGAAAATATACCAGATCTTTTTTTTGAAACCAAATAAACGACGAAGAAAAACAAACAGGGTAGTTAGCAACGTAAAATCCAATAGATAAAGCTTCTTCAAATCCGTTTTCTTACCCAGGCATGGCACTGCGAGTATATTCTTCAAATTTCTCAACTTTGTCAAGCAAGAAAGCCCTTTCTAATTTTAAACGATCAACAATCTTCTTCGCTTTCTTTAGTTTCAATAGCAGTTCTTGGTTCACCCCCTCGAGCTCGCGGGCTCTTTTTTTACATGTCTTATATTTGTCTTTGTAAGTTTTGATTTCTATCAAGCAAAGTGAATTTGATTAGTCCTTTGTTCCTCTTACTTTCTGTAATACAAAAGGCTATGATCAATTACCTTCGGCACCTTTGGCTGGGGGTTGCTGGGACGTTGAATCTGTATTTAATGTCTGCCCAGCACCACTATTGGCAGCAGATTTTGAGGCCGATGGCATCGGTGGGGCAACTTCCCCAGTCTCAGCTGCACTCATAGCAAAATATAAAGTGTAATCCTCTGAAAATAACAACAAATAACCGAATCGCAATCAGTCTGAAGCTGGAAGTGATAGTAAAGTTAAGTTGGCTACAACCTCAAAGGTTAGAACACACAGGGGGAAGGGACTGACTCTCTGGGAGTCGGAATAAACCCTCCTCCCCTCCCTGTTCACTACTCTACTCTAGCTAGACAGGTTGCTCAGGCCTCCCCTCCTGTTGCTGCATCCAGCGCCAATAGGTCATAGGTGTACCGACTACCGTACCATGAATTGTAAAAGGTGTCCTTCCAAAACTGACACTGCAGAAGAGTGCAGCTGTTCAGATAATCAGGTGTGGACGCCGGACGGTTATAACTTATAGCTGAATCAGCATAATGCTGGTCATAGGGTTAGGGGTACAAAAGTTTGTTAGGGTTATGGGAGGTAATGAGATTCCCCTTCAGGTGGTGTCGTTTTTAACTGATTCCTCTTTCAGTGTCCCCTCCCTCCTTTGTTACAGCAGCAGTCGCAATAGGGGGAGCGAGGGCCTCATTCCTCGCCACTTCCCGCCTTTTTCTTCCTTCCCTCCGTCTCTGCTGCCTCGCACAAGGCCCTCAACACAACTAGCTGCACCAAATCAAAAGAATCAAGCAACCCCGCCACACTCCAGACCAATCCAGAACAGGCACCAGGCAAACTATTAGACTCTCTGACCTGGCATAACTAGGTAGTGTATTCTTTTCTTGGCTATCCAAATCTTGCTACAGGTACCACAGAGACGACCGCACCGTTCAACCATCTCAGCTCTTCTCATCTCCTTGTGGAGTCCCAGTCTGTTGCTTAGTTGAACTGCAGGCTTTTGTGCTGTTTCAAGGGGGCGTTTTGGAACTGTTTAGGGGGTGAGGGTCTTTGATTACGGTTGACTCTTTGTTGGAAGAAGAGAATACCTTGTTTGTCGATGGAAGCGTTTCCGGGCTAAGTTAGAGTTATTGTTATGTGATTCGGTGGTTACATCTTTTAGAAGATTACAGTATAGGGAGTGAATTAACTACATATTGTGACTTTGGAAAATGATTGATGAAGAATCTTTTAAAAAGTATCTTTTGGAGTGGCACATCGAAAAGGGGTAAGTGTGTTGTCTTTCTTCTATGTGCTTGTGTGAAAGATGTTGCTTACGTGTATGTCTCGGGGTTGTTTTGTTTTGTTGTGGCAGGACGGAGAGAATTCTGCGTAAACCTCCTAAATTTGTGGGATTAAAATTTGATTTATATGAATTTTTTGTAGAAATTGCAAAAGCGTCATGTTCGAAAAAGGTAAGAGGAATCAATTCTTCTATTAGATTTTTGAACTTTCAGTGAGACTAAAAAAAACGGCGTATTTAGATTGGGGGCGTTAATTTTTGGAAAGATATAGCAAGTACATATGGTGAAGATTTGCCCGGTAATGCCGCGTCTACGCTCAGTGGTCATTATGATCGAATTCTGAATGGATTCCTGGAATGGTTGACTGAGGTTAAAGGTATATCGTTGGAGGTTAACGATTCAATGGGGAATCTGGTGAGGGTAGATTCTAGTGCAAGAATGCAAGGGCAGCGAATGGTATTTAATAATTTCAATCCATTGGCACTGAAGCAACACACGGGGTTTAATAACAGTAACTTCAATTACGGCCCAAAGGTTTTATCGAACTTTGCACGTCCTGTTCCAAATTTCAACTTTGCACCAAATGCAACCTTCTCAGTTACGAATAATGGGGCACCAGCGCATATCACTTTTGCACAAAACTCTGGGAATGTACAGTATAATTGGCACAACAATCAAATTCCAAATAATTTTCAAAAGGCGCCTGTAGCAAGACACCCACAACCCGTTAACCATAGTCATATAGTTCCTAAGGTCGCTAACAATGTAAATCCCAAGAATAGTAATGCCGCCGCTAGTGCTGGCAGGCCACAGGAGGTATCTTTTGACGCAAGAAGATTTTGGAATGCAGTTGGATCTGGGTCGCAGAATTTCCACTATGAGTTTTTGAATTTTCCATCAGAAGTGAAAAGAAAATTAGAGCTTTTGCCATATGAAACAATGCACTCAAGAGGATTTAATGGCTGTATAGAGAGAGTTTTGTTTGCTTTACAGTCTGAGCTTCCAAACGAGATTGACTGGGGGTTTAATGTATTGCAAATGCTGGCTTTTGATGAAAGGAGCGATGAAGTGTTTAATCTTCAACAGCATCATGGTCTCGTAGAGGTGATATTGACTCACGTCGGGTTTTTCTTTCGGCCAATGTTTAAGACATCACTGTCGATGGCAGAAACGGGCTTTCAGGAATGTTTGGCGGCATTTTATGGAGATGAACTCGCTTACACAGACGTTGAAAACTCCGTTTTTGGCGAGGCGTCTAAAATTGATCCAACCGCTCGAGAGAGAATTCGCCAATGTGCCTTAATTTTCAGAGATTTGTCCTGCAATGCCCACAATACCAAACATATTGCAGCGAACGCCAACTTTATTCGATTTTGTCTTGCCTGTTGTCTGGATCCATCTCTAGGGCTGACGGCCTGTTGTTTAGAAACCCTGGCCAACGTTGCGTGGTATATAAACCTCGAGCGATTTACATTTTCGACTTTTTTTGTTCAATTTCTGACTGACCTCCTAGAAGTTACTCAAGATAGGATTATACTGCTGAACTGCTTAGATATCTTAGGAAGACTTTTCTTTGTGGGCAAAAATGAAGAGATTTTAATGAAGATGGATCAAAAGGTTTTTAAACGCATTTGTTCCTATTTTGTGTCTGATGATGTTGAAATTTTATTAAGCTCATTAAGTGCAGTATATCAGCTTTCATGCATGGAAGGGCTTTGTGATGTCAAGTTAGGCAATGTTGGTGGTATTATACAAAAAATGATCCGTTTACTAAAGTTTGATATTGGTGCGTTGCATATGGACTTTGTGACGGCTAGGAGACACAGGGTAATGAAAAAGAAAGGTATGGAATTGAAAACTCAATGTCTGCAGTTCAATATTTCCTCCATGGATAAGAGCCTAGGTCATTCCCTTGCTGAGGCACTGGCTTTAAGATGGGTAGCTAACCATTTTCATGAAGAATCAGGCTGTACGTATCCAGTTTCCAGCTTATACGGCTATTACATTGTTTTTTGTGAAAAGAGGCGTGTTGCAATAGTGGATGCTGCCTGTATATCAGCGCTAGTGATGCTCCTGTTCCCCAATGTTGTTATATCATTGGAAGATAAAGCATACTTCAAAGGTCTTGGTATCGGCAGTGTCATTGTGCATAGTGACAAAATGAAGGCAACGGATAATAAGAGGAGATTGTTGATAAAACAAGAAACCTTGAGGTCTAATGCAAATACCCCTGTTGGCGGGAATGAGGCCAAATTTCCAGAATCGTCAGCACAATTGCACACGGGACAGCAGAAATGTATCGAAGAAAAGGAGGAAAGAGAAAGTGGGAGCAGTGAAAAGAAAGCTCCTCAAGAGGGAAATGAAAAACTAGATAGTGTGAGTGTGTTGGCTGGGTGCAAAGAGAAGGAAGGGGAAGGTAAAGTAAAAGATGGAAATGTGAGTGTAATAGAACCAATGCAAAAAGCTGAAGGGGGGACGGAAGCAACAGAAAATGAAGTGGGAAAAACAAAAAAAGACATGGACATCAAGGAAAAGGAAGTGGACGGAACTGAAAAAGCGGCGGAACCGTCAGAAAAAAAAGTGGAGGAAACTCCGAAGGAAACTCCGAAGGAAACTCCGAAGGAAACTGAGTTGACAGAGCAAGGGGAAGCAAGCGCAAACGAAAAATTTCTTGTTATTGATAAAGATGCTACAATGACAGAAATTATCCAGGGCAAGGTGCTCGTGGAAAAGGATTCTGCTGTAGAGGAACAGGGAGAAATTGCCATTGACAGCTTGGATAATGGCAATTCAGAAATGAGGTTCTGTTGCGATTGGAAAGACTGTTCTTTAAATTTTATAAGCCAAAAAACACTTTCAAACCATGTATTTGTTCACACACTTTACAATGACGCTCTTGTGTGTCAGTGGACGGGTTGTGGAGAGGATTTGGAGGACTTTGATCAGCTTTCCGGGCATGTGATGGAAAAACATATTAAACTGCTTGAACCCCGCTTGGTAGTCGCGAACGACGGTAAATTAAGCTCGCGGCAAAAGAAACGAAAAGCTGAAGAGCAATTGCGGCGAGAAGAAGAGATCATATTTAACTCGGAATGTGGATATTCCGCAGCTGGCCCAAAGTTTAGTATGAGTGATTTCACGTCGAACGCAACGAATGATCCGAATTTTGCGTCTAAATTTCAAGCACTTGTTCAAAAGGAAGAATCCATTCGCAAAGTACAAGAATTTTTGAATAGCACAGGTACCGCTTCCTCCACGTCCGCAAACGGATTAATGAGCCCCGTTCTTGATGCAGAAGATGCCGCTTGTAAAGAGCAAATCAGGCATTGCAATACCGTCTTGCAAAGAATAGGCGACTTTCTAGACAAGCATCCTTTGCACGAGCGCACAGTCGACCCCATTTCGATGGCAGTAAGACTTACAGCAGGACTCACTTTGCGAAATATGGCAAAAATGGGAGCTAAAAAACCTGAAATAATGGCGTACGAAAGCGAACTTGTCGACATTGCGATGTCGTCATGCCCAGAAGCACCAGTGATTTCTGGTTGTTTGTACAACCTGTCACGGTGAAATGTGAAATCATAAGGCTTCTCCGAACTCCATTTTGCACGTTTTTTCCCCTTTTACATTTTGTATGATAGCAATAATAAAAGTTGTGATAGTACTGTATGCTCCAATAGTTGATAGTGTTTATTCCGTTGTTGTCTTCATTAATTTAGTAGAATACAGAAGCACTTTGCTTTGCTTGGCTGTACTGCTCATATGTCACTAGCACCTTTTCACTCTGATACCTTGTCACAACGGCCGATGGGAGTATATCGTCCACATTCTGTTCTTTGCCAAGTCCTTTGCATATGCATGAGACCACCGTTTCCATTTGCCCCCATCCCTGTTCCTCTGCCACTTCGGGTAAATAAGTGGCAGTTCTTTTCCTGCCCGATCGATCCGTAAATTCCACCCAGATTCCATGGCGCCCCACTTCCCAATCCAAATAATCCATTCGTTCTTCAAAGTGTGTGAGGAGTGACACTGCACAGTCCAATTTGGGCAGTTCTTTTAGTGACACTGGCGCAAACCTGGAATCTTTCATTGAGCTTGTAATCGCATAATCAGCTAGACCTGAGTGTAAAGGTAGAGGTGAAAAGCATCCAATACAGCCCCTCAATCTTCTTTTGCCCGGAGTCGCTGTTTTGTGCCAGCTGACAAAAAGAGGGTATTTTTCATTTCCGAAAGAGGTTGGTGTTCCTAACTCACATCCCGTCAGCGACGATTCCAATGCAGCAAAGCAATAAAACCCCATAGACTCCTTGACACTTGACGTAGACATGGCCAAAGATTGACTCGATGCAGAAAGGGTTACCAAATATTCCAAATCTTCTCGCAATAAAATCAAAAACAAAAGATAAAACAAAATTACATACCAATTTCAGCAGCCGCTGCCCTTTATTTGTTTATTTTACCACAAATAGTTTTTGGCTTTTTTTTTTGTTTATTGGTTTTCTTTTTCTTTCTTTTTTACAAGACTACTCATTCAAAAGAACTACTCCACTAATGTCCTTTGGCAGCAACAGACCTCAACGCAGAGTTTCCTACCAGGAATGTAGCAGCACTCAGGGGAATTAAATACGACAAGGTTTCAAACATGGTCATGTTGATGAAGTATTTGACTAATAGTCCACAGATGGCCACTAAAAGACCATGGAAGGCAAGGACACTTGGGCCCGCAATGCTGACGGAGATGCCTATCTTGCCCCACAAAGCAAAAAGAATCAACCACGGGGACAATACAAGACCACAAAAGACCTGAAAGGAGGAAACGTAGTTTAGAAATAAATCATTAATAAAAAGAAAAGGAATGGTGCTATGCTAATCAATTTCGTTTCTTACCAGTGACACAAATGTTGGTGTTCTCTTCTCAGGTTCTCTGAACTGATGATGTATTTCCGGATGAATTCCAACCACACTTTCGGCTGGCTTTTCGTTGAAAGTTACAGAACTTTTACCGATAAGAAACTCAAAGGGGGTTTGGATGTTCACATCACCCACAATCAAATCAATTGTATAGTCACCTATGATAGCAATGCGTACGTAACCAATAACCAATAACGTTAATTGACCTTCAATTTCTTCTTTCCAGAAACCACAACTAAAAAACTCCACAAACCTGACTCCAATCCAAAGCTCGACTTGTGTGCCTTAACTTTAACAACAAAGCGATACATTTTGTCCGCTTCAGGGACAGCTGCAAATTGAACTTCTCTTCCGGATTTTTCGTTACGGAAACGTAAAAACACTTGATGCGGGGTTACTTTCGCTTTTGCTGTACGCTGTATAAAAAAGTAAAGGAAATTTGCAAATGAGTTAAAAAAATATCTGAAAGGAAACCTAAAAAAATAAGAAACCCAAAAATCAAAACCTACATCTTCCAAAAAGGTCGTAAAGCTCAACTTGTGATCTTCATCCAACGAGAGTTTCGATGGCAAACCCCCAGACGACGGCACCGATTGTGGAGAAGGCACTACAGATCCCAGTTTACTAACAGCCACCTTTGGCTCTACCACACCAACATCCATTTTTCCCCATGCACATGCAAACAGCATGCACAAGACAACAACACTCTTAACACGAAACATTGTAGAATAAACACACGACTTCCAGATGGATGCACACACACACACACACACACACACACTCTGTCTGTCTGTCTGTCTGTCTGGCAGTGTTCTCTTGCTTGTCTCTAGTAATCCTTTCCTTTCCGTCTCTTGGTGGCTCTAGAGTGGAGGGGAAGAGAGGGGGCCAGGGGCGACTGACTGACTGGGAATGGAAAGGGAGCGAGGGCCAGCTACAAAACAAACATAACCAAACCAAAACAAACAACCAAAGCCAATCAACTATCTGTAGAGGGAAGGGTTATGTGTGGGATGGGATATTCACTGGGCCAGCTGATCAATCCCTCGATCAAATCATGATCCCTTGGACCGGAGGGATTAGGGGGAGGGAGAGAGAGGGAGAGGGCGAGAGAGGGAGAGGGCGCGAAGAATGCAGTCCAGTCCAGGCTGTCCAGCTCCTAATTCCTTCTTTCCTTCCTTCCTTCCCGTCTTGGACTTGGATTTGGCCACTGCATGGGGATCCAGGCTGGAATCCAGTTCTGCTTTGGTGTGTGTCTGAAGTGTTCATGTGTGTGTACTGTGCTGCATTGTAAAATCAATAGCAAATAGTCATCTTGTTGAGCTGTAAAATGGCAGCTGCATCATCTACAGGATTGTCTTCTGGTGGAAAGAAGCGTCCTTTTGTGGAGAGGGCAATGGGTCTTCCAGACATGACAGATATTCCCCCACCTGTAGCGCCATATTTGCCAAACGGCGTTGTACGACCAAAATTTAAGAATCGAGGAGCAGAGGTTGAGAAGCAACCAGAGCGGGCGGAGACACCGCCTAGTGTGAAAATGACTCGTTCTATATATATGCGATTGCATGGATATGAGCAGGCTGTAAAGAGTGGTGGTGATTCAGAGGCGGTGTCTAAAAAATATGAAAAAGAAAAACTTCCAGGATCTCTTGAAAAACTTAAAGCCAGATTGAGGAGCCTTCCATCCCCAAAACATATTATGATGCCTGGTTCTCCACTTGTTCCAGAGCTTGATATTTCCGCTATTGAACAATCCGTTTTTGAGCCTGCGTCTTTTGAAGATCCCGAAATTTTAGCGAATAAGTTACGTTGCTGCAAGGTTTCTGATGTGGGCACGAATACTCTTGTCGAGGAATCCGCCTGTGATGACAAAGCACACGAGCTAGCGGGCTCATCTAGAGAGAACCCTCTAGTTATTGACTAATTTGAAACAAAGAAAGCCTTGTAATATTACTACCACTAACTAATAACTGTCTTGCGTTGAACGCAATCCCTCTTGTATATAATGATTGCCTCCTGCCTGTAAATCTAAATTTTGTTTATTATGAATAAAAGAATCGTTCTCTTTCTGCCGTCTACTGAAACAACGAATCCGCATTTTCTATAAGAAAGGTTATCATTCCATTGCGCAAATCTATATCCCCGAAGCTTTGGGCATTTTCAATTTTCGGAGACAGTAAGGTAGGACCAAATACAATTCCAAGGTTCATGGTGGTCATCTGGTTCTGGTGGCAATCATCTGATACTCTCTGCAAATGCTTGGTAACGAGTTGGAGAACATGTTGACGCGTTCGAGACAGCTTTAGTATAGCGTCACGTGTGCAGTCCAGTTTTTTTTGCAACAAGTTTTCAGGTATTGCAGAAATTTCTACCCATGTATCGTACAGCGAAAACGTCAGCAAAGGTTCTGGAAGGCTTTTGAGTCTTTTAGTAAGAGCTGTTGTAAGTGTCTCTGTCTTCCATCGGTCTTTGTCATTCCAGTCAACCAAATGGGAATGGCTGACATGCAAATCGAGCAAAGACGCCGCATGCGATGCCTGACTTGTTATCCTATAAATTCCTTTGACATCCAAACCTCTTTGTTCGATTGCTTCAATGCAATTTTCGTAAAAGCTTAAATCAATGTCCTCATCATGGTATTTTTGTTTAATCACCTCCACAGATTCAGCTTTTGGTATTTTCTCACCCAGCGTTTCCCGCTTTTCAAAAATAAGCGGCGCATTCATGATGAAGAACTCTACAATTGCATTTCGGTACTCAAGATTTTTCAATACATCAATAGTTTCTTCTAAAGGTCTCAACAGGGTGGGCCCAAATACTGTTCCCAGGCTTTTGCCAGTCATGAGGTTGATATTGCTCATGGATGATACCCGGTTCAAATGCAAAAATAAAATCTTAAGCAACGCCTGATTCTTGACAGGAAGTGACAAGAGTTTGTTTTTCGCAAACTGAAGCTTTTCTTCCGCTTCCTCTTCAAACTTGGCTAGCGAAATCCAGTCGTCATACATCGCAAATGTTAGCAGAGGATGGGGAAGAACTTTCAAAGCCCGCTTCATGACGGTCGTCAAAAGATGCGTACCATATGCCTCACTATCATACCAATCAATAGAGTTGCTGTTTTCTACATAGTTGGCAAGAAAAGCATTTGCAGCTTTTGTCGACCCAGCTACTCTATATATACCCTCTTTGTTGAGGTTTCTAAATTCGATAGCATCTATGCAATTCTTAAAGAAATCAAGATCTAGTTTGACGCAATCTTCCGCTGTAAGAGGTGACCCAAGATACGACAGGTCGTTCTGCATTGAATTTTCTTTAGCCTGGTCCAGAGACGGGCTACCATTAGGTTTCAAACCTTCTGTCATTGAGTGACTGCGCACAGTTTTTGTAGCAGTTCGTTTAATAAACTTGGTGCCCACTTCTTCCATGCCAGTGTATTTTTGAACAGTTGGGGGCAGTCCTAAAAAAGGGAAAGTAGCTTTAGAATTATTAGAAAGAACGGAGCCAGTGTCACTGTCTTTTTGTGCATCCCCTTCTTTGGATTGTTTCATTTTATACAATTTGCCAAATTTTTGAGCAGTTGACTGGAAACTGGCCTTTTCAAGGGCATCTTTGACTACCCCCCCTCTCTTAACACTATCGAACCTCTTCACATTAACTACAAATTGGGCCATTACTGGCTTGTGATTCGACTGAGCCAATTCTGCTCGACAGTAGCTTATTGGCTCTGTATCTCCACTGTTGTACAAGATCCTGTCTGTGTACGCAGGGGGTCGCTCCCCGAGTTCATAATTGTCAGTAAATGGCTGATATTTTGACGTTGGCGCAAAGTTAATTTTCTGTTCCTTAAACCCCGCAAAAACAGTTCCAGCACTTTGCATCTTTTTCAATTGGTCATGTTCCAATAAACCGGCCCAGTCTCGCTTGTTCATCAAGACTTGGGTGTCTTTTACACTCATATCCAATCGATAATTGAGATCACCCATCCAGAAGATAGAATCATGATCAAGAACAGTTCCAAATTTGCCAAAATTCATCGCTTTCAAAATTTCTTCATAGTCTTCATTTCGACTAGAGAGATTCACCTTACCAGTTGTCAAATACGCTGAAATAAAGCAAAAGGAGGAATCAAACATTTTCATGCGCACCCCAACCGCACCCTTGTTCGATGACCAATGGTTTTTTCCCACTTTACAACTATCGATGCGCACATCTGTAATATTTGCCAACAGGGAGTTTCTAACATAGACATATATACACACAGACGCTATCTGCTCAGTTAAAAGTAACGCATATTCTGATGAAATGGCTCTTTGTATTAGGTTGTAATTGTCCTTTCGGTCAAGAAAACTATTCAGTTGATCCCTTTCTACAATCGTATCGTACTTTAAATCTTGCAGCCCAACAATGTACATATCGATGGGAGACTCTCCAGCCCTATACTTCATCGTATCGAGCAACGGAACAACCCCAGAGTAGTTGCCCCTATTCACGTTCCAGGTCCCAAGATATATTCGCAATTTTTTCCATTCGACATAATTCGGCATCTGCTCAAGAAGGTAACGTTCCACAATATCATCAACTTTGTTTAACGATGGCCGATTAGTCAAAAGAAGTTCATTTTGCAACACCAAGTTGCCAAACTCTTCGCGTTTGTTCGCTTTGCTACTGCTTTTCAAACGAAGGCTCTTCATTGTCCAATCAACTCTGGTAGCCACGGTGGCTTTCCCTTCCTTATTGAACTCCGCTATAATTGGCTTGCTCCCCCCAAAGCATAAGCCAATACACATACCACTTTCATTACAAAAATCTTTAGAGACTTCAAGCGCTTTAAGCCTTGTTTGAGTGTCATCAACCCCAAGTGCATTTAGTTGCCCGTGTAGCACTTTGGTACCCACTGCTGATTGCACCAAATTCGTCCTATTAAGACAGTCCAAGCAACTGGTCCTAATCACCCCCTTTTGATATAGAGGCTTACCACTGGCGGATGCAGCTGTTCCCTTGTCTACAAAAAATGATAGATACTCAGAAAAGCTTGGCGAGTTTTCAATTAAATCAGTAAGATTGCTAATTTGATCAAATTTCCCTCCCTTGCAGTGGCGATTAAAATCAAAAGTAATGTGGTCCACCTTAAGGTTTTTATAAATGTTAATCAAATGACTAGAGAAAGCTTCCGTGAGTATTTCTTCGTCCCCCTTAGTTCCCAACAAATTCACAACCAGTACCTGCTTGTACGAATCTCGCAACTTTCGAAAGTGGTTTTCAAACGCAGGGGCCGTCGCTTCAAATCCACGAGACAACTTTACTCGGGGGGCCCTTTCAGAATGATAGCCTTCAGAACGGTCCCAAAATACAGGCACGGATGCTCGCACTTGCAAATACGAAGTTTTCCTTGAGTTAGAAAAACAAATCTGCTCAGTCTCGACGTAGCTTGCGCAGTATCCTTTGTCATCAATCCCATGAACAGAGCCACCCGGTCGCACACTCGAAGTTCGAGAGAGCAAGGCTAACCACACGGACTCACCCTCCCGTGTCATGCCAATCTTTTTGCAATCAAAGTGGCCCCGGATGACCGGAACAAGAAAGCTCATCGGTAGCGGTGAACATATTTTACAAAACACATCTGCCATCACTCTATTCCAAGCAAAATTCATACTAATGTGGCCATCATTACTATCACTACTATTACAACGCTCTTGCATGCCCAATGGGGTTGTCAAATCATAACCCATTGCAAAAAAGGTCGTTCCCTGCTTACAGAAGAGCTTTTTTAATCCCACAATATAATGAAAAGTATCCTTTTTCTTTTGCTTTTGGTTGGACATGGACGACTCTTTTTTCTCATGACGCTTGATAGAAATAAACTCCATACCTGTTATTCGAAAAACCTCTCCTCCGGGCAATTTACCAACCAGCTCGCAATCCGTAATTATAGCCAAAAAATCGTCAGTGGGAGTAGAGACTACCCCAACAATACCGTAAGCTAAAATAGATGTACTATAAGTTAGCAATTGAGGCTTTACTACCTCACCCTTTTTTAGAATTGACGCTTTACCACGTTCAAATAAAATGACTTCTTCAGCCAAAGCTGTTTCCACAAATACAGAGCTTCCGTCCGTGCTTACGAGCACTCGGAAGCATTGTTCGATTTCTTCACCCATGCTATATTTACAAATCAATATATATTCCCTTTTTATGTTCTAAGCAAATTGCTATGACAAACGCGAGGGTCAAGAGACAAACAACATCGAAAAGAGAAGCAAAATCCAGGGCTTAGCTATCTTAAATCATTGTTGAATCAGCCCTATATTCTTTGGATTTAGAAATTACAAAGATCTGTTAACTTATTGTTTTCCGGCTGTGAATGTCCTATTACACATTGCTCAACCGCTCTCTTCAGAATCCTCGTTCCTTGCTGGGTTGGAGATCAGAGGCTCCGCTGTGTCAGTGTTCTTTGTGGTTGTTGTGGGGCGTTGTGCTCGTGGTCGTGGCCAGTGGAGTATTAATTGTTAGCTATTGTACAGCTGTCTAGTAATCTACTTCTCTAACTGCGGGTAGTAGTGGGTTGGTGTTTTGGGAGATTCAATGGTTCGTTGGATTACTATCACTCGCCAGTTACAAATTTATATTATACAATAAATTGTACTATAGTAGCTGTGTGATCAAGGCAAATTGATAGGAGGGTTTAGGGGTGGATAAATTACAATTATAAATTTCATATTTTATAGAATTCTCCCTGATGATCGAAAGGCACAGGCCCATTTATGGGAGAGCTAGGAAGTGCAGGGAGATCACAAGGAGTTAGGTGATCATTCATCATGAGCAGGGCCTGGCTACACTATAGCTGCTGCATGATGCATGGGCCGGGGCCGTTGCTTGGGGTTGGTTTGCAGCAGCTCTACCTCTCTAGCCAAAGGTACCCCTGTACTCATGTACTAAGTGTACTCTTGTTGTGTACTTGTGACTTGTGCGTGTTGCCTTTGATTTCGTTACTGTAAAGCTGCTGCTGTGTGGAATTTGAATGCTGCAGCAGGGTAAGGTTACAGCGAGCTGAATGACGACCAAGCTGGAGCGACCGAGTGGTGGAGTAGTGCACGTGTGAAAATTTCTTGTAGGTAGGATTTGTAAGAGTGTACAGGTGAGGGATATATTTAGGCAAAGAAATGGATCAGAGTGGGAATCCAGGAAGAGGCGGTAAGAACCATGTGTCATTATGGGGAAACACAAAGACAATGAATCTAAGCCCGATTATTTACAATAATATTATTAGCTGCAGGTATTTCAAAACGGACTTGTTTCAGCTTAAAACATATCACGAGGTCATTGATGAGATTTACAACACTGTTGACTTTTTAGGTGAGTGCTATTTATTGCTCTGTGTTGGACTTTAGAGAAAAAAACAAAAACCTAACAAGTTTAATTTCTATCTTTATTAGAGCCAAATTTGCCAAACACTTCGCAACCATCATCAGCCTTCTGCCTCCTGTACAAATTATTTACCCTCAAGTTGACTGAAAAGCAAATTAGAGGTTTGCTGTCCCATCCCGATTCACCATATATTCGCGCTGTTGGTTTTCTCTACTGTAGATATTGTACAGATCCAAAAACTTTATGGACAAGATTTGAGCCGTATATAAAGGATGATGAAGAGGAAATTAAAATACATTGGGGCCCAAAGGGGCGAGCTTTAACAATGAACAGATTTATGATCCAGCTGCTGACAGAAGCAAAATATTGCAATACAGTACTTCCTCGGATACCCGTCCTTGTGCAAAGAGAAATTAATGAAAAGCTGTCTGCCGCTGGTTTACTAAGATCGGGCTTCAAAAATGATCAAGCTTCTGGCCGCTCTCACCACAACAAATCAAGACCTTCTCGAGAAGATCCCAGAGAAAGATCTAGGGAAAGATCTAGAGAGAGGTACCCTTCATATTCTAGAAAAAGGCACTATTACGAAGATGAAGATCAATACCGAACAGATAAAAGTCGACGGTATGATGATCAGCATCTGAGTTATAGATCACGAGATCGCTATTCATCCCCGGAACGCTACCCGTCACAAGCACATGATTCCAGGAGAGGGCGGTCAGAAGAGTATAGACGCGATCGCAACTATGAGCGATAGTCAAATGACAGCTAAAAGGGAAGATCGAACTGCTGACTTACCCATAATCAATTAGTGGATGCTTTTCTTTCTAAATAAAAGAAAACAGAAATGGCAACGCGTCGCTAACCAGGTCAGCAATGGAACATTGTCCTTCTGTTTTTTCAGTTTATTTCACACGTTCGAAAAAGATCTGAATAGTTCAACAATATGTCTATTTCAGGAATGCTGTCGGTAGCTTATCAGCGGGCGCAGGTTTCTCTCCGCTGCAGCAAAGGTACTTACCCCCATCTTCCAAATCTTCTAAACTTTTGATGGTAGATTTACAGTTAGGCTTATAGATCTTCATAACAGCACCTGTTGGAAGTTTTACAACCTTGGTGGCTTCGGCTAATAGTTTGTCCATGCCAGTGAATGTTTTTTTCAAGATAATCTTTTCCCCTGCATGATGCTTGTCATGGTTACGAAATAAGGTAAAGGAGATTGGCTTCTCTGCTTGTGTTCCAAACTTCTCGTCGCCGAGTTTTCCTTGCACAACGGGCTTTTTAGGCTTTTCAATCTCTGTTTTTTTCACTTCGAAATTCCTTTTCGCGCTACTAGTACTACCTGTATAATTCACAATTTCTTCACGCCCAGCTTTACCGAGGCCTTGACCATCGGCATCAAACCTAGACTTATGAGCTCCCTAAGATGAAACACCCACAGTTGTTTATCGCTTTAGTATCGCACAAAACTATTCAACCTATTTCCAAAAGCATGTTTCCACTACATACCGTGTATTTGGACGCATCCGTTAGTCGAGAGGTGACATCACTGGCCCTTCTATTGATTTTCGGCTTATCAGACATTTTTTCGGCTTCTGTTTTTTATTGATATCAGCTGATTTCTTTCCGAGTCCAAATGAACCTTCGCGATTTCTACGTTACGCTCTCAGAGCAGCTGATGAATAATCAGTCTAGACCAATAATCTGCTACAGTCCTGTCCTTTTCATACTATGTAGTCCTGTGAACCAGACTTGAAAGTCGGAGGAGTCGGCCATTTATGTTTAAGGGCGAAGCCACTCCTCAGTCATCATTCCCCCATTGTATCGTGTTGCACAATTACTATCGCATTACAATGGAAAAGAGTATAGAGATATTACGTCGACTGGACCAGGCCGCTCTACAAACGAGTTGCTATTTATAGTAAATGCGATCCTCGATGCAGTCGCATGTAGAGCTGTCCTGTAAATGATTATTGTTGACATTTTGTCACAATTATTATTCCCGGGGGAATATTGGGGAAGCAAGGAAAATCTGCACCAGCTGTACTGTCCACAATTGTAGGTATACCTTTGTATTCAAAGGTCCCTTTGCCAGAACTACTCTCTCTTCTGCGTTCACAGACAGCCTCAGACTCGACTTGCGACGAAACACACTAACATAAGTTTAGTTAGATATAACTTCATCTATCCCTTTTACTTTTTCTTTCATTGGGTGTCCAATCAGTTAATACTACATCATATTGTTGTCAGCATCCCAAACAGGCCTTTAATCTGTCATGACGCTGACAGCAATAGTAAAATTACGGGATCGCTCACTGCAATCTACAAGCACAGCGTCTCAGCCTCACGGCTCCAACAGTAAAACCTGTAGGCAACAATAAAAAAAAAAATGAAAAATGGGATTAGAAAACCTTGTTTCATGCACAGCATAACAAAAAATAGAATACATTTACGTCAAGTTACCAGGACGAGGAGTCAACTGACAGATGACAAATGTCCAACTATACTCAACCGGCTTTCGCCCTTTTCTAGCACTTTCTTTGACCTTCAAAGGAACTTTTTAGCTAAATATTCGTAAATATAAAGCCAAAATCCAATGACGGAGATACGAAGTGCACAGCTAACAAAACTCTTAAAAGTAATACTTACCTCTCTTTAAAGCAGCAATGATTGTAGGAGAAACAATGCAAAGGCTTTGCTGAAAAAAAGAAGTCCCTAACACTGTTCCTTTTTACAACAAAGCGTTTGCGAGGCTCCTTTGAATCACGTCACAGAAACTGAATATCATTTCCAGTCAGGAACAGCGACCTCTGAATCAGGTTACACACCTCACTATTGCTCTCGCACATAGTAAATCCAGCTCAAGCTATTCGCTCACAGCAACACAAGACCATTTCTGGGCACATGGCACCTCTGTTCTGTAAGTCAAATGAATAATTATTGATGGTCCACGAGGCCCAGCCAATGCCAATCTTCACTCCCATACGTAACCCTACATGGACTACCCTACATGGACTATTATTTATATTAGTTCTCCAGCTCCTTAGCATAGGGGAAGGGGATATGTAGCTAAGAGCTGTATGTAGTACCTGCCTTTCTTCCTCGCCCCCCCCCGCCTTGTCACTTGTCAGTTGCAAGCTTTGTCTCCCGTTGGGAAGTGTAGGGTCAAGATAAGGTCCACCAGTCCCTTCCCTTGCCTTTCTTTGCATTGTTTCACAACACTTCATATCGTACTGTAGATTACGTACTTAGATCCTTCCTTTCCACAGCAGTAAATAAGCACCAATTCCCGGGATCCCGCTGTTCTCGACATCCCTTCACCCTCTTCAATCCACCCTGTTATATTCCACCTACACATCTTAATCAACCATTCATATTTCAGTGGCGTCCGAGTTTCTCAAGCGAAAAGGTTGTGTGCTTACGGGATGCATGAAGTCAGGAGATAGTCTTAATGAATCGCGTGGATGTTATTGCTTGCTTTTTTTTTTGTACTGCTAACCGAAAAGAACTCTAAAATTGTCCATTTAGAATATTGAGTATGTGGTTGTCTCAAAAAGCAGTTTCGTGTGTCGCACGCTTTGGTCATGCCAGGAATTGCAGCAGGAGAACTTCTTTTCTATTCTATGAGCCCACAAATAAGTGTGTAAGTAGTAGTGTAACTTCTTCGCCCATAGGCTTAAGACGCTTACTGTTTGCATCGGCGAATGTTGGAAGCGTTAAAAGATTCCTGCACTGTTCTTCTACTCCTTGTAAGGGTGATGGTGCAAAGGGTGCCACGGAAGTTTCAATGGCTCGAAATGTTTTCGCATACGAATTCGAGGCAGCCGTAAAAAAATTTGATGTCAGGTTGCCTTCGCCAAATGCAATTTTGGAAATGATAACGGCTTGCCGGATGACGAAAGATGTGAAAGGAGCAACTCTTTTGCGGCGCCAGTTTAATTCTATGCTCTTACGAAGCGTGGAAACGAAAGATTTTGCAGCCTCTACTGCGTTAATGGCAGTGCAAGATAAGGTCTATATTGAATACTTTGCTACATTGATTAGAAAGGAGTGCTTCTTTGGTTGCATAGTAGCTCTGAAGGAGCTTTTAGATCTTCAACAAAGCCTCAATGATAAAGGCGTAGAGTTGTTTGTTCCTCATGAAATGGTTTTGAAGTTGAATGATAGGAACTTTAGGCGACCTGTATCCTCACTTACGAAGCAATCTGCTGTCGAACTTTTGTCACGGTTATTGGCTGCCGGTGTAGTAGTGGATGATAAAGTTATTTTGCGGTTTGTTGAGCAATTTGAGTTGCTAGAGGATATTGAGAAAGGGACCTCGTTCATTGATGGGACTACCAGAAGAATATTAGAAAGAGCCTTGTCAGTTGATAAAAGTGACCCTTATCTTTGTCAAATACTGTTAGAAACGGAAACCAATTCGAATATAAGATATTTCCTAAGCAATTATTCACTGTTTTTGGAAAGCAGTAGTTGTACATTTGGAGCATTTTGGTGGGATCATTCTATATCGTCAAGGTATGTCACATTCTGGAGCCACTTTTCTTTGTCGAATGCGTATAGGGAACAGGAATCCTGTCGCATTGATCGCGTTAACCACTGCATTGATGAAATAATGAGAAAGAATATTCTCCCATCTAGAAAAGTGGTGGAGAATGTAATTAAGTTTTGTCGTGCTACATATAATTACGGCAAATTAGATATGTTTTTGAGGTATCTAGAAGAAAAGGACTATAGTTTAAATGGATATCAGCTTGAGAAAATTGGGAAGACCCAATGCGATATCCGTAAAGCAAAAATGGAAATGATCGACTTAACTGAAAACAAAATTGCTGCGCAAAACATTTTAGATTTCTCTATTGATAAGCATATGCTGAAAAACTGCTGTTATATGCCCGCCTCTTTTTTTAGTGAAATTTTTAGTGTCTGCAAAGATGGAGACGAGTTTGATTACTGGTTTTCTAAATTTCGAGGAACAGGCTTTGCCCCAAGGGCGGTGCATTTCGATTCTTTTTTGTTTTCTCTTTCTAAGCGACAGATGTTTGATGAATGCAGAACTTTCTTTCGAAAATATGATGAATATTCCGTGCAAGCGGGAGCGCGAACTTTTGAAATATTGGCATCTGCGGCTCGAAGCCCTAGAGCTCTTTCAAAGGAAATTGAAATTTTGGGGAATGGGGATGGGAATACCATGAGTAAAAGAATGCTCTTAGCTTTGGAAATTAAAAAAAGGGATGTATATTTGGGTTTCGTTATGAGACAACTTGACTCTGCTGGTTCAGAAATTGCATTTAGTCGTAGGAGTGCAAAAGTTCTGAGACAAATGATACTGTCTTATGGGTGTTGTGGGAGACTGGATCTCGCCATGAAGGTTTATAAACGACTTGGTTATATTCAAAAGAAAATCGGAGATAATTCTGATGAAAGGAAAAGAAACATGGAGTGTCTTCTGAGGGCAGCCTCTCACACGCGGTATCTCCACGAAACGGGAGACTTTTATTTGAGTTCAAATGTTAAAGTAGTGTGGGAGCAAGGGGCCTTAAAACCTGTTGAAAATGATGTTGAAGAGTGTAAAAGCTTGGGGGAAAATAGTTTTGAACTGCTTTTGAGAAAATCTGGTGACGTCAATGAGTATGGACTTATGAGAAGTAGAGAAGTTGTCTTCAGCACCAGAAAAATACTTTCAGATTGTGTAGGCTTGCTGAAAGCCGGAAAGCTGAATGCTGACGAGGAATTAATTGAAGCCATTCTTCCTAATTGCCTCATCACCAAGGAAATTATACTTGCAAAAAACCTATATGTAAACTACAGTGATACCTTCAATGCAGAGTGTGTATATCATTTCAATAATCTTTTGTTTGAAAGTGGCTGTCGTGTTGAAGAGTTTATAGGCAACCCAATTAAAAATGCGGATGCTTGGTATTTGAGCGCTTTGTCCAAGGATGGTGATAACTTTGGAGTGGCCTTAGACTACTTCAATACTCATAAGGACGATTTTGCCGTGAAAGAGTCTCGAAGACTAGCGTTTGATAGCATTATAGAAGGACTGTGCAAAAATGGTGACATAGAGATTGCTCGAAATTTGCTAAGAGAATATTTTCTTACGGAAGATCCAGGCAACTTTGTCTGTAGTGATGCTTGCAAAAGGGTGTGCGAGTCTGATGCTGTTAGGGAAGACGTCGTGCAGTTACATAACTGCCTTCTATTCTCTCACAGACATATGGCTCGGGATTGGTGGAAAGCGTGCTATGAGGATTTAATTAAGCAAATAGAAAGGAGCGCAGGGTATGACGACTAAATTTGAGATTCCAAGATATTTATGTTTTGAATTATATATTTTATTGTTAATATGGATTTTAAAGGAAGTGCATTAAAATATCTGTACCATAAAACATGTTTGTAAGCTATTAATTACTATTTACTTCCGCGAAACTTTGACTATAAACCCTACAACTAACTTGGTTCACTTTCACGGAAGATAAAAGTTCCATCCTTTTTAATTATCTTTTTGGTTCTTTATCATGTTTTTTGCATTTTTCTTCCTTTCTTTTTCTTTTTCTTTTTCTTTTTCTTTTTCTTTTTCTTTTTCTTTTTCTTTTTCTTTTTCTTTTTCTTTTTCTTTTTCTTTTTCTTTTTCTTTTTCTTTTTCTTTTTCTTTTTTTCTTTTTCTTTTTCTTTTTCTTTTTCTTTTACCCATCCCACTCAGAGACATTAATGATATTGTAATTGTGCGGTGGGGAGCAACAAACACCTTCGACGGTAGCCCACCATTTTGCCCCACTTTCTGCCCAATGAATATCCTCCGGATTTGGATTATAAGTTTTCTCCCCAAATGTATACAACGGATATTGAATCTCCCCCTCTACTTGGATATCTTCAAATGTTTCTGAACCCTCAGTCCATTCAACAGGAGAAAACTGAGATTTCAATATGGTCCCACTCCACCGATTTCGAGCAAACATCATCCCGTATTTCTCCGATATTCCAACAATATTGAAAGCCTCTTGTCCCAAATACTCCCACGACTCTCCGTGGTTTTCACTCTTTAAACAGAAGCTCTCGTGGCATCGAATACCTATATCAAGGATTCTGTTGAGCAAAAATAAAGTCTTGGGAGGCTCACCTGGACTTCCACTATCATCTACAATGATAGGCTCGGGTTCGGGACCATTAATGGGCAGTCTTCGTGCGCTTTGCACGGATGAATTAAAGCTCTCATTGTTGCTAAAATAGCTGAATACTATAAATTCACTTTCGGGATTGTGAAACAGGCTCGCAGTTGATGCTAGAACGTCAACCTCTGTCCATATCAATGAAGTCCCTAAAAGAGGTAGCCATTCACGTGTTATTTCAGCTCCGGTAATGTCAATGTGCAAATCAATGTTTTGGCTACCTATGATAACCAATCTTGTTGGGGAGTCGTCTGGACTCCTAACCATATACATATTATCCCATTGTTCTACAGGAGGAACAATTAGTGAAGATAATCTACCAGAGTTTTCTTCTGTTACCTCCAGCAAAACAATGCATGGTAAGCTAGTCGTCACGAGCATGCGGAGTGTGCTATTCATTGAAACCTCAATTACTGCGCCTTCATCTTCCACAGACATTAGATAGTTTCCGTTTACCTGAATGTCAGTCGATCCGCTTGTAACCAGCTTGATGCGTCCACTATAACCATGCGTCAGTCCGATTGCAAAAGAAGTTCCCCATTGAGAAAGTGGGGGGATGGAGTGACTAAAGGAGATACAAGACGTGGTTTGAGAGCAGTAGCTAAACACCTCAACTCCAACAGTGCCATTAGACTCTACGTACGACCCCGAGAAGGTACCTTCGGACCCATAGCCTTCAAAGCTATAGACATTCCCTTTCTCTGCCTCGAACACAATATCTGTATAAGGCCCAAATATAGTATCGTTATGCTTGACAGAAGTAGGGAAAATAGCAAATATTTTACCATCAGTCTCGGAATAAATGGAAACTGAAGTACTTGGGCCATTTTCTACCGAATCTCCGCCTACCACGCGATATACAGAGCCAAGTGCATTTGTCGGAAGCACGCGATTATTCAATGAAGCATTTCCTATCTTTCCTCGGACCGAGACAGAGCATCTTTCCACACAGCCCACCTCGACTATCTTTTTAGAAGGGGCGTTGCTTGATGCGAAATCAGAAACTTCGACGCGTTGCGTAATACAGCCTTCAAATACCAATTGCACTTCAATCACATTGCTCGTCTGGGAGATCGTTGCCAGGTTGTGGGTGTATAAGTTGCAAATTTCAATATCAAGAATATGTGGAGAATCGGCCCCCTCAGGAACAGATAGTATGAAATGTGTTCCGGCATACGCCATTATATGCGGGGTAAGGCCTTCTTCAGGTGTTGGAGCTAACGAAGACTCTGTGGTGATAGCAGTGGCCGTAGGAGTAGGAGTAGCAATGGACGCTGAACTTGGAGCAATTGATTCCCAGTATAAATTCGCGGGTTGTCCAATAGAGTCATGATCACTAAATGCATAGTGGAACACCATAAATGGACTTTCTGAAGTCGATAAAATCTGAACAACTAGATCTGTTTGGGCAAATGAAAAAAGCTTGTAAGAAAATAAACTGTTCTCAATCTTTATCCAAGGGTCCACTCCCAGACCCGAGCTAAAGGCTATACTTTCAACTTTTGCAGACTCGCATATAACAGATACATAGTTATTAAATCCCACAAATGGCGATACATGGAATAAAGGCAAATAAGATGAAACGCTAGGTACCAAAATATGTAAAGAATCGCCTTTTGCCCCTGTACTGCCAAGGAAGAAATCGCTCTCAGTATCTTTTGCGTTTTGAATAACCAAAACCGGCTTATCTGAATAGATCACAACTCCGACATTTGTCTCTATTGCAAGATCAATATAACTACCGGGACCGCTTAGAGACTGTACCTCTCCATTGCTAGTGGAAACCACAGTATTCTCGGCTCGAGCCATCACTCGAACATTATATCCACCGTATCTACTCTTAAATGGTGCTAACGGATATGTGTACCCCCATTTCTCGACAGCAGGTAAAAACTCAGCTATCACAGAACATGATCCCTCAATCGACGACGATGCCGCACACGAATGACCATTGATTACAGTGACTTCACGCAGAGAAATTATGTGTGCCCCTGTAATGTCTTCACCAATGGAAGTACATAATAGCATAACGCTTTCTTCTCTATCCAAAGTGCTACTGAAAGGAATATTGGCTGGATATGTATCTCCGCGGAACGACATAGCACAAGGGGAAGTAATGGAAAAGGCATTTTGGTCGCTATGACTGATTATTATCACGTGCCCTCGCCCGATGAACAAATTACTATCTTCCAATCCATACCCATTCGGTCGGCCAATGGCATAGAAGTCTTTTCCGCCATGATCTTTAGCAAAGGCAAGGTAAGAGTAGCTCAGGGTGTTAGACAATGACACGGCTTTAACAACACAGTCTGAGCATTCAACTATAGCCACAGGTGGGTCCATACTGGTATCGACTTGAGTAAAAGATTCTGGTAAGCGCACAATAGCTGGACTAAAGTCAGTATTAAGGTCCATAATTTCCATTTCCAGTAAAGAGGGGTCATTACTTCTCACAGATGCTTGCCCATTCCCCGTAATATGAATTTCGAGAGTGTCATCAAAGGCCAATCCTGACAAAGGAAACGCAATATAGTATGTACTTGTATGGGCTATTGATGTGGACACGGGTGATGAGCTAATTGAGGGCAGCGATATTGTAGAAGAAGGCATTTCTGCAATATGTCTATAAGCAGGAAGTGACATCGCATATACTGAATACAAGTTCCACCCGTATTCGTAAATACCCACAGGACTGCTTGATTGTAAAAGCGTAGCTTCTACGCTATTTTTCGGAGAAAGCTCCATATGTGCATAATAAAAGGATGTGCTAGGATCTCGATTCCATTCTGCATATTGTTCCACTCCATCCAATTCTAATACCACATCTCCATGCTGTGAAACTATAGTTATGTAGCTAGAAAACCCTGCAAGAGGAAAGACATATTGACGATCAACAAAATCTTCAGCACGAATAATAGGCAGTGATATTATTCCTGTAGATAACGACGTACTATTGTCTAAAGAAACAAGCAAAACAACTGAAATAGGTAAGGAAGACTCAATTTCAATTGCTTGTTCCCCATCAACATCGAGAGTGAGGTGACTGGATGGCGCAACAAGTTCCACGGTAGTCCCATTACTCAGTTCCAGAAGCACATCCCCTAATGCGAGTATACTAAGTGTATAACCTTTTGTTACGTTAATTAGCGGGGCAACATAGTACGTTAATCGGTCAACCGGCTTGGTACTCAGTACAGGTATAAAGACCCAAGGACAATCGGAAGTTTCAATATCAACACAAGAGCCACCCGTAAACACACTTACTGGATGCGTCGCATTTACTTCGGTTCCATTGAAGCCACTTGATTCGTTATCCTCCAACAGTTTAACAAGAGCAACCTCATTTTCAAATATCTCAAATGTCACTTCCGAAAATGCATCCAAAACAATGCCATTGATAATCACTTTCACAGCAGGTTTAATGGTGATGGAAGTCTTTTCACTCGCAGATATCAGCAAAAAGCTGCAATCATCGGCAGTTTTTGAACTTCCTGAGGGAAGCAGCCCAACCACAAAACTTGGTGAGCTCAGTTGATGGGCCAAATTTTCTGGATGATACGTGTAGGTTAAATTCCCTATTGAAGCCCAGCCAACAACATCACAACCTTTGGGGCAGTCTATTGTAATAGCTTTCTCTGATATTTGGTCTGCTGAATTCACCCCGTACGAGGAAGGGATATTATGTAGCACAAATGTGGTCAAGTCCAGATCATATTCTTCATTCATTTGATCTAACTTACCGCGTATCGACACTTGCCCAGCTCCCGCAATCCACAGTTTCAAAGAAAGCTCTTCATTCAACCCAACAGTTTTGGAGTAGAATGACACACTATAGTGACCGGCCTCCGTAATTGTACTGGGAGGTGGCGAATGGGACGAATATGGCACCGATGTACTGAAAATCGATGTACTGATAGGAGACATATCTACTGATGAAGCATACGTAGGAGTCGGTATTAGCGTAGGCGTGACTTCCGCGTTGAAGGAAGACATGCTACTAAATGATAGACTATTACTAGAATATTCCGCTTCCGAACTGTAACTGGCAAATGGCAAAGATGTCAATGAACTGCTGATTGGCGGCACTCCTGTAGATGAAAAAAGCGTTGGGCTCGGCATCAATGTTGACGTGATGTCTTCGGTACCAAGTGAAGAGATGTCACTGCTAAATGATAGACTACTAGAGTATCCCACTTCTGAACTGCCACTGGGAAGTGGCAATGATGGCTCTGAACTACTGATTGGAGGCACCCCTGTAGATGAAATAAGAGTTGAGCTCGGCATTAATGTTGACGTGATGTCTTCGGTACCAAGTGAAGAGATGTCACTGCTAAATGATAGACTACTAGAGTATCCCACTTCTGAACTGCCACTGGGAAGTGGCAATGATGGCTCTGAACTACTGATTGGAGGCACCCCTGTAGATGAAATAAGAGTTGAGCTCGGCATTAATGTTGACGTAATGTCTTCGGTTCCAAGCGAAGAAATGACACTGCTAAATGATAGACTACTGGAATATCCCGCTTCTGAGCTGCCACTGGGAAGTGGCAAAGACGGCTCTGAACTACTGATTGGAGGCACCCCTGTGGATGAAATAAGAGTTGAGCTCGGCATTAATGTTGACGTAATGTCTTCGGCTCCAAGCGAAGAAATGACACTGCTAAATGATAGACCACTGGAATATCCCGCTTCTGAGCTGCCACTGGGAAGTGGCAAAGACGGCTCTGAACTACTGATTGGAGTCACTCCTGTAGATGAAATAAGCGTCAGGCTCGGCATTAATGTTGACGTAATGTCTTCGGTTCCAAGCGAAGAAATGACACTGCTAAATGATAGACTACTGGGATATCCCGCTTCTGAGCTGCCACTGGGAAGTGGCAAAGACGGCTCTGAACTACTGATTGGAGGCACTCCTGTAGATGAAATAAGCGTCAGGCTCGGCATTAATGTTGACGCGATATCTTCTGTATCGAGCGAAGAAATGACACTGCTAAATGATACACTGCTGGAGTATCCCGCCTCTGAGCTGCCACTGGGAAGTGGCAAAGACGGCTCTGAACTACTGATTGGAGGCACTCCTGTAGATGAAATAACCGTTGGGCTCGGCAATAACGTGGTCGCTACATTCAAGGTGCTCAGAGAAGCAGGTGTGCTAGTAGGCACAGGAACTGAAAATATTGGTGGTAGAAAAGGCGTATCAATTCCTCTATTCGCGGGTCTTCCAATAGAGCCAAACTCCTTCCACCCATATACATACAGTCCAAATTGAGTTTCATTCATATGTATAGAATACCCTCGCCCATCTTCCCTTTGCGGTAAATGTATCGACGTGTAAGCAAACAACCCATCAACATCAACCCATTCAACTTCACCAATGAGCGTATCATCAATAATAATACCCGGCAAATCCGAGACATACGCAACTAATGTAGCATAAGTAGTGAATCCTGGGTACGTCGGTGCATAGTATTCCTCGATCCATTGCTGAGTGCCCAATAGAGGAAGCAGTAACACGTCCCCTTTACTTCCAAAGAATGGTCCCAACTCAAGGTCACTTGTGGACGCCTTAGACATTTGAATAACATTGATAGGATTATTGGCTCTTAGGCGCACGGCTTTATCGTGTTCATAAGGTATTTCCAGCGAGGAGCCTTGAGCCTCAAAGTTTACAATCGTGCCGTTATTAAGCTTTAGGAAGGTGCTTGACTCACTCGCCACTATTTTAACAACAAAGCCACTGTATCTTGCAGCAAAGGGAAATGCAACATATTCGTAAGCCCAATACTCCACTGGAAGAAGCTGCCTCACAGATTCTGCACAGGTCAAGGCAGGCAACGATTTAATACAGGGCTGCAGTGTAAACACGGATACTGGGCTACTTGCAAAAATAGAAGTTCCGGTCATATCATCGTTACCATTTACAGCTTTCAGTGTGTATGGTATGCCTTTAAATGCCGTAAACGCAAGCACCTTGCCATAGGGGGAGGCTTCATCATTCAGCGTATAGTTAATGCTGGAGCTTACGGTTACATTAACTGAATCATACCAGGTAATGAGTGTGGTTTCACTATTCCCATTAGTCCCTAACGTTTTACTATTACCGTTCAAAATGATATGCTCATGCCCAGATGATGTTGTGGAAAGCGGTAAATAATTGTATGCATTCGTGTTACCCATATACAAAACTTCAACTGAACAGTGGTTATCACACAGCACCACAGCCGGACTTCCTCTAACAACGTCACTTTGACCAAGCGACTGCACAGGGATGTCACATACGAACGTCTTACTTTCATAAAAGTATGACTCGCATATAGTAGAATCGCTGGCTATTCTCGCAACTCGAATGTGCCCATATCCAGTAATGGATACATGAATATCAGTATAAAGACCAAGCTCTACATTGAAAATAACCGGATAAACAATGTATATGTGATCCTTAATACCATTAAGCTCCATTTGTGGAACAGTTAGGTTTGCGTCATTATTGACTATTCCGCTATTCCCAATGGAGGCCAATGCCTTCCACCCGTACGCATACAGTCCAAATTCAGCACCGCCTTGCACAGTCACTGTGTATGGCGCGGCTCCCGCCTTGGGCGCAACCTCAAATGATGCGTACACATAATCCGCATCCACATCATTCCATTGCACACCGGTCTGGGCACCTCCGTCAAGCATCACTACCGGCACGGCCGCGGTTTTGCGGGCAACCACCGTGAAGTGGTTGGTAAAGCCGGTATAAGCAGACGCCTCGTACTCGGCCAACTGTTGCTGGTTACCCGTTAACTCAACCATGAGCACGTCGCCTTTGCTTCCCATAGACGGACCCATATTGAAATCACTAGCCGACGGCTTGGAGAATTGCACCACCGCAATGGGACGGTCCGCGCGCACGCGAGCCGCACCATCCGCTTGGCTGTGTTCCACTTCAACAAACGATCCCGCATCAGGCAGTACCACAATGGTCCCGTTGTGAAGCATCACACTTGTTTCCGCCTCAGTCGCCACAATCTTGGTCGTGTACCCACTGTAGCGTCCAGCAAACGGAAAGGCAACATAGTCATAGCCATAAGCCCGGTTCAGTTCCACTGGCCGCACAGATTCTCCGCACGGCTCCACTGTTCCAGTCGCCAACGCACATGGTTGGGTGGTCAGCACTGTCACCGGTGATTCCGATCGCACCAGCGTTCCACTCATGTCATCACCAGCAGTGACCGGCTTCAGGGTGTACACCTCACCTTGTTCAGGCGTGAATGTATAGGCAACCCCGGCTGGAAGAACAACATCTCCCAGCTTGACCGGCACGCTGGGTGTGATTGTAACAGTCGAAGGCTGGTCTTCTCCGGAAACAAGCAACACTTGAGTGGTGCCATTCACACCAACCAGCCCACTCTCTCCCGTCACAACCATACCCTCTTCGCCAGCGGCGGGTACATCATAGGCGTAAGGCTGCTTGTCATCGGCATACAACACTTCCATCTCGCACGGGTATTGGCAAAGCACCTGCAAGGGCTCGCCTACCAGCACACTCTGCGCCACGGGCGAGCTAATGGGCACCACACATACGGTGACCGCCCCTTCCGTGAGCGAATCCGAACACACGAGATCTCCATCCGCGAGCTGCTCAACAAGCACTCCGCCGTCGCCTTGGATGCGGATCTGGAAGTCCGTGGACACCCCAGCTTCCACATCCAGCAACACCGGCTGCACTAGGTACGCATTGGGATACTGCACCGTGGGCACTTCGGGTTGCGTGGCATTCATCTTATGTCCCACTGCCTGTCCGACAGATGCAAGTGGTTTCCACCCATACACGTACAAGGCAAATGGCAGACCATTGCCAACACTCACCGAATATGGTGACCCGTCCGCTTTGGGTGTCACAGGAATCGACGCATACACAAATTCATCATCAACCGCATTCCATTGTACATTAGGAGCGCTCACGTTATCGAGAAGCACCGTTTGTGCCCCACCGACGCGCGCAACCACGGTGAAATAGTTTTGATATCCCGCAAACAGAGGTTGTGCATACTGGGCAAGCTGTTGGTGCTTACCCGTCAGGGCCACCATCAACACATCCCCTTTGCTTCCCTCAGCCGGTCCGAGGCTGAAATCACTCGCAGACGGCTTCGAGTATTGCAGGACAGCTATGCGCTGATCTGCGTAGATACGGGTGGCTGCACCCTGGCTGTAGTCCAATTCCACAAAGGAACCCACACTTGGCAGTACCACGATGGTTCCGTTCATTAGCTGCACACGGGTATCGGCAGCAGTTGCTACCACTTTGGTCGTGTACCCACTGTAACGTCCAGCAAACGGGAATCCAATGTAGTCGTAGCCCAAAAGTCGTGTTGGCTTGACCGCTATGATGGCTTCACCGCACGGCTCCTGTCCAAGTGCACACGGTTGCGAGGCAAACACCGACACCGCTTGGGTAGGTGACACCACTCGCGTGCCACTCATGTCGTCACCAGCCGTGACCGGTTCCATGGTATACGTGACCCCCCTGACGGGACTGAATGTAAACGGCACTCCGGCGGCAAGCACATCGGTTCCGATCTTGACGGGCACCGATGGCACAACCGTCACATTGGCCGTGTCGTCTGCCGCCACAAGGTAGGCAGGGGCGGTGCCATCCGCACCAGCCAGGCTATGGTCGCCCATGGCCAGCATAGACTCTCCCACGGTCACCCATTCTTCCACGGGCGAATACACATACGGGTGTTGGTCATCATCGTAAAATCCCTCCACCGTGCACGCCTCCTCGCAGTGCACCTGAAGCGCGTCACCAACAAGCACCGCCTGTGCATTTGTCGCCGTGATGGGCACTTCACACACAGTCACTGCGCCCTGACTCAACGTTTTCGTGCAAATGACATCGCCGCCAGCGAGCGTCTCTACCAACACGCCCCCAGTGGTGCCTTCGATGCGGACCTTGAACTGGGTATTCTCTACACCAGCCTCCACATCATAGAGAACTGGCAAGACAATGAAGGAATGCGGATGCTCGATTTCGGGAATATCAAATGCCGTGACCGAGTCATTGCGTCCGACAGAGGTACCTCCGATGGAGGCCAATGCCTTCCACCCGTACGCATACAGTCCAAATTCAGCACCGCCTTGCACAGTCACTGTGTATGGCGCGGCTCCCGCCTTGGGCGCAACCTCAAATGATGCGTACACATAATCCGCATCCACATCATTCCATTGCACACCGGTCTGGGCACCTCCGTCAAGCATCACTACCGGCACGGCCGCGGTTTTGCGGGCAACCACCGTGAAGTGGTTGGTAAAGCCGGTATAAGCAGACGCCTCGTACTCGGCCAACTGTTGCTGGTTACCCGTTAACTCAACCATGAGCACGTCGCCTTTGCTTCCCATAGACGGACCCATATTGAAATCACTAGCCGACGGCTTGGAGAATTGCACCACCGCAATGGGACGGTCCGCGCGCACGCGAGCCGCACCATCCGCTTGGCTGTGTTCCACTTCAACAAACGATCCCGCATCAGGCAGTACCACAATGGTCCCGTTGTGAAGCATCACACTTGTTTCCGCCTCAGTCGCCACAATCTTGGTCGTGTACCCACTGTAGCGTCCAGCAAACGGAAAGGCAACATAGTCATAGCCATAAGCCCGGTTCAGTTCCACTGGCCGCACAGATTCTCCGCACGGCTCCACTGTTCCAGTCGCCAACGCACATGGTTGGGTGGTCAGCACTGTCACCGGTGATTCCGATCGCACCAGCGTTCCACTCATGTCATCACCAGCAGTGACCGGCTTCAGGGTGTACACCTCACCTTGTTCAGGCGTGAATGTATAGGCAACCCCGGCTGGAAGAACAACATCTCCCAGCTTGACCGGCACGCTGGGTGTGATTGTAACAGTCGAAGGCTGGTCTTCTCCGGAAACAAGCAACACTTGAGTGGTGCCATTCACACCAACCAGCCCACTCTCTCCCGTCACAACCATACCCTCTTCGCCAGCGGCGGGTACATCATAGGCGTAAGGCTGCTTGTCATCGGCATACAACACTTCCATCTCGCACGGGTATTGGCAAAGCACCTGCAAGGGCTCGCCTACCAGCACACTCTGCGCCACGGGCGAGCTAATGGGCACCACACATACGGTGACCGCCCCTTCCGTGAGCGAATCCGAACACACGAGATCTCCATCCGCGAGCTGCTCAACAAGCACTCCGCCGTCGCCTTGGATGCGGATCTGGAAGTCCGTGGACACCCCAGCTTCCACATCCAGCAACACCGGCTGCACTAGGTACGCATTGGGATACTGCACAGTGGTGACATCATAGTCTAATCCAGCCACACTGCCAATGGACCTATATGGACCCCATGAGTAGAAAGACACAAAAAATCTAAGGCCTGTATTAGTATTAATGTGAAAAGTTGCATTTGGGGAGCTGTTTCCTCTGATATCAGCAATAGAAAAGTTCCCGTAGACGTTCTCGTCATCTCCTATAGGCATCCATTCTATGGTAGGGGTGATCCCATTCACAACTACGCTGTTTTTTGCTTCATTCCCAATAATCATAGCAACTTTAGTGTCCCATGTCGTAAGTCTAAAGACATCATATTCTCTAGCAAAATACTTTGTTGGAATCAATAACAGTGGAAGAATGTCCCCAAGCTTGTTTGTGCTTTCCCTTTCTTGCTTTGGAATCCCTTTTGCAAATTGCATGGCGATAATAGGTTTTGAAGACGCCATCACTAAGGGCTGATTGTCTTCAAACTGCATAAAAAGGCTCCCCCTGGCGTGCTCTATCGTATGGGCAATCCCAGGAGATAACTGAACGCTAGTATTTGATTGTAAAGTAACTATTTTCAGAAAAAATCCTTCTGCACCCCCTGCAAAAGGGGCCATTAAAAACGCATTGCCACATTTTGAGGTTGGAGTCAACTGTTTCGCAAAAGATGAACAATAAGACTCTGATTGCAAAGAACTACACGAATGTCCAGTAAAAGCGGCCACCGGCTCTGACGCAGAAATCCATGTCCCACTCAGATCAAGACCATCAAAGTCGGCCGCTTGTATAAGGTAAGATTCTCCCATGTTGAGCGTTATGTGAAGCTTCCCATCTTCAAAATCAGGAGATTCCTCGGGAAGGGACACATTGCAGGATGGAATAACGACGATTCTTGTACTGTCATGCTGTGCAATCAACGTGAGAGATCCTACAAACATTTGCTCTACCCCATCTTCAGAAAAATTCTCGTTGGGCATCGAAAGCACAACATAATGACGTCCCCAATGGTTTCTATCGATGGCCAGATAACCATATGACGAATATTTCATAACTGAATTCGGAAATACGCTGCAAGGATTTTGGCAGCTGACTGCAATTGTATTTGTAGAGACTCCATAAATCTTTTGTGACTCGTATGCAGAGGGCACCTTAATGACTGCAGTTTGATTATAGACCAATTCTAGCGTTTCACTGAAAGCAATTTCCCCCATACCATGAATTTGTGCTTTCCCTTCGCCTGTCAATGCAATACTTAGTCTTTTCCCTGGTGCATCACGTATGTAGTTTAAAGGGAAAGTTATCAAATAGTGCTGGGCGTCCCCATCATAGTCAATTCCGGCTACATTCCCAATGGACTGATATGACCCCCACGAATAAAACGAAGCTAAAAATCTAGAGCCCTTATAAGTCTTAATTTGAAACGTTGTGCCTGGACCACTATTGCCTTTCACGTCAGCAATAGAAAAGTTACCATATACAGTTTTTCCATCTCCCATGGGCATCCATTGTATAGATGGCGTAACCCCATTCACAACCAAGTTGTTCTTTGCTTCATTGTCAATAATCAAAGCGACCTTAGTATCCCATTTCCCAAGTCTAAAGACATCATATTTCCTAGCAAAGTACTTGATTGGAACTAGTAATAGTGGAAGGGAGTCCCCAAGTTTGTCTTTTCCTCTCTTCTCTTGCTTTTGCAGTCCCTTTGCAAATTGCATGGCGATAATAGGTTTAGACGAGTTCATCATTAACGGCTGATTATCGTCAAACTCTAGAAACAGGCTACCCATTGCCTGCGGTATCGTGTGGTCAACCCCGCGGGAGAACTGAAGATTAGTGTTGGACTCCAAACTAACTATTTTCAGAGAAAATCCATTGACGCCCCCAACAAAAGGGGCCATTAAAAATTCGTTGCCACATTTTGAGGCGGGAGTCAATTGTTTTGCAAATGACGAGCAATAAGCTCCCCTTTGAACTGAACTACACGAATGCCCAGTAAAAGCAGCCACCGGCTCTGAAGCCAAAATTAAAGTCCCACTAAGATCAAGACCATCAAAATCGGCAGCCTGCACATAGTAAGATTCGCCTTTATGGAGCGTAATATGGATTTCCCCGTTCTCAAAGTCAGGGGGCTCTTGAGGAAGCGCCACTGTACATGATGGGACAATAACAATTGTTGTATCGTCATGGCGTGCCACCAAAGTCAAGGAACCCACAAACATTTGATCCCTCCCCCTTTCAGAAAATTGCTCGTTGGGCATGGAAAGTACAACATAATGTTTGCCCCAATGATTTCTATTAACGGCAAGGTAAGAGTACGATGAGTACTTCATCAATGAATTTGCATACACCTTGCACGGGGACTCGCAGGTGACTGCAATTGCATTGTTGGAAATTCCGTAAGTGCCCTTTAATTCATATGTAGTGGGGACATTAATGACGGTCCTATGTCCACCCACCAATTCAACTGTTTCGTTCAGCGGACGCTCACCCATGCCATGAACTTGGGCCTTGCCTTCCCCTGTCAAAACAATGCGTAGTTTTTTGTTTCGCGACTCCTTTACATAATTTAAAGGAAAAGTAACAAAATAATATTGGCTTCCACTAGCAACAAAAGCAGGAGCCTTTTGTGGTGTCGCTGTAGGTGAAGGCAAAACTGGCGTCGTCGATGGCATGCTTACATCACCATAGTCGACCCCCGCTATATTGCCATGAGACCGATAAGACCCCCATGAATAAAATGAAGAGAAGAATCTAGAATCATCACTCGATTTAATTTTGAAAGTTCTATCGGGCCCACTATTTCGCCGTATGTCGGTAATAGAGAAGTTCCCATAGACACTTTTCCCGTCTCCCACAGGCACCCACTCAATTAATAGCGCGACCCCATTCACAACTAAGCTGTTCTTTGCGTCATTGTGAATAATCAACGAGACCTTAGTATCCCATTTCGCAAGCCTAAAGACATCATATTCTCTCGCAAAATACTTGGTTGGGATTAGCAAGAGAGGGAGGGTGTCCCCAAGCTTGTCTTTGTTTAGTTTCTCTTGTTTTTGCAGCCCCTTTGCAAATTGCATGGCAATTATAGGTTTCGACGAGTTCATCATTAACGGCTGATTATCGTCAAACTCTAGAAACAGGCTACCCATTGCCTGCGGTATCGTGTGGTCAATCCCGCGGGAGAACTGAAGATTAGTGTTGGACTCCAAACTAACTATCTTCAGAGAAAATCCATTGACGCCCCCAACAAAAGGGGTCATTAAAAATTCGCTACCACATTTTGAGGTAGGAGTCAATTGTTTTGCAAATGACGAGCAATAAGCTCCCCTTTGCACTGAGCTACACGAATGCCCAGTAAAAGCAGCCACCGGCTCTGAAGCCAAAATTAAAGTCCCACTAAGATCAAGACCATCAAAATCGGCAGCCTGCACATAGTAAGATTCGCCTTTATGGAGCGTAATATGGATTTCCCCATTCTCAAAGTCAGGGGACTCTTGAGGAAGCGACACGTTGCATGATGGGACAACAACAATTCTTGTGTCCTCCTGTTGTGCCGTTAAAGTTAAGGATCCCACAAACATTTGCTCCTTCCCCTTTTCAGAAAATTTCTCGTTGGGCATGGAAAGCACAACATAATGCTTGCCCCAATGGTTTCTATCAAGGGCAAGGTAGGAGTACGACGAATACTTCATCAATGAATTTGCATACACCTTGCATGGGGACTCGCAGGTGACTGCAATTGCATTGTTGGAAATTCCGTAAGTGCCCTTTAATTCATATGTAGTGGGCACATTAATGACGGTCCTATGTCCATCCACCAATTCAACTGTTTCGTTCAGCGGACGCTCACCCATGCCATGAACTTGGGCCCCGCCTTCCCCAGTCAATACTATACTCAGTCCTTTTCCTTTAGCATCCTCTTGGTAGTTTAAAGGAAAAGTGACTAAGTAATGGTGGGCGTCACTAGAAAAAGCAGCAGCAGCGCTACTAAATATCCCTATCAAAAGAACAACAAATAAGAATAATCTCCAAGACTTTCTGGGTCTTGCTCGCAATGAAAAAATACGCCGTTCCGAAAACATAAGCCGTTGTCTCATGATGGGCTGAGTTAAGAAAAATAAATGTCTATCAATGGTGCACAGGTATATATATATATATATATATATATAAAACAAGCAATCAAGCTACGCTTGAACAAATCGCAGATACTAAAAACTTTCAGTGCCTCAAACGAACAAAATGTACTCTAAGGCAAAACGAAAAATGTCCTGAAAAAAAATTATGTAAAAACGGGCAAGCAGTTCAGCAAAAGCAACTGAGCTTAATGGAGAAAAGATATTCAAGTTCGAATTTCAAATCCCCACTTTTTAAAAAAAGGTGTTGCTCTTGAAAATCTCTTCGCCACAAAGCTTATACGGAATAAACTACAAACTACGTAGCAAAAATTAATAGGAATTACAATCTTACTTATGATACTCCAAACAGACGTTTGATGAACAACGCTAACCAAAGTAATCCGTATAAAAAGACCAATAATATTTGAACCAAAACAAAGTTTCCCTCAAAAAGAACAAGAATTATGCCTTGTGATTATAATATTTTGACAAAAACAAGACACTAAAGACTTTACCAAGTTCGGATAATCGCCTCTTATTTCTTTCCCAGTAAAACTAACTCTCACTAATATAACTATCGAATAGATCAAAAGTATCTCTGTAAGCAGCAATATATGCCAATCCCCTCTCCAAATGAAGATAACAAAGGGAGCTGTCGAAGCAAAAAACTTTTGGCCGCCGGTGTTTTGGTGCAGCTCCTTGGTGTACACGTCACACCTTTGCAGCCCCTTACCCCCTCCCTTGCTCTAACCCTGATGACTCCTGGCACAAAGGGAGAAATTATAATGTATGCCCCATTATGGAAATCCCTCCAAGCTCGAGCGCCACCGAATAATTATAATATTTGTGCCAGAATCCGCCCTCAGGCCCGGCAACTCATTTATTTATTTACCCTATCCTGCACGTCATGACTCTAGAATTGCAGCGCCTCATGTGCAAGGAAAAGTATGGGGCA
This sequence comes from Ichthyosporea sp. XGB-2017a, assembly GCA_002811675.1. Classification (NCBI taxonomy): domain Eukaryota; class Ichthyosporea; order Dermocystida; genus Chromosphaera; species Chromosphaera perkinsii. The sequence goes on along the minus strand of PDIM01010316.1, from coordinate 144,524 downwards.
CGTGAGTCTGTAAATATAGCCACAAATTCACAGGCATTATCTATAAGCTGCTTTGACTCACGCTTATTACTGTAGTACTGCATGCGTTTCCATATATATATCATTGTATATTAAACAGCTGACTGAATAGCTTAGCTGATAGCTCCTTGTATAGCGTCCTAACACATTGAAAATAAGTTAGGGCAACCTCAGCTACTTGCATCCTTTACAACTGTTTTAAGAAATTGTCGCCGAAAAATATACACTGTAGTATTATTTAGCTATTGACAGTTAAATGCTCTCAACCGAAGCTCTCGACAGTCCGAAAGCTAACCTTCTATGAGGTGCTGCACAGGTACTGATATTGTGATCCTGAAGTACCGGACCATTAATTAACCCACGAAGTCAGTCAATGAAACAACGCTCCTTGATGAAACTGGACCAGGTCTCTATGGAAGTGCTCCATGTGTCATGCCGCACATGCTATGATTGTTGTTGGTCAAGTATGTTTGTCCAGGCGCATAAATTTTACCCAGCGATGCTATATGCAGCTCTATGTGATGCAAACTGCTAGTTTCTATGCGGCTTAACACCATAGCTTTTGAAAAAAATATGAAGACAAGTTGTGAGAGTGTTTCTAAAATTTTAACTCCTCTCTCTTGCTATGCAAAGGCACGTCAGAGCTTGTGCAATTGCTAGTGCATTTTTATCCAAGATGAAAAGGTAGTTTCAAGGCGAGATGTATATAAAAGAACTAGGAAGCAATGATTTTTATGGAGTTTGGGTTGTACATTGCTCTTAAAGCCTAATCTGAGCTCGGTGAGGATGATAGTTTTCACTGGGGCTCTAGCAATATAGACTTCCATTGGTTTTTGCTCTGGCGTTATTATCCGTATAGCTATGTAGTTACTATATATCCTAGTAGCTCATGTGGGCCTTTCACAAAGGCATATGAGGGAAGGCATATGAGGGATATCTAGATATCCTTGTACAAATTGATAAACGCGAGGCGAATTCCCTGAGGGAATATGCGAGTGGGAGCATAGGGTTACTGGACCTGGACGGGACTACACTATAGCTAGCTGGCCGGGAGTTTTGGGGGTGGCTGGTTTGTTTTGTCTAAGTCTATAATAAAAGAGTTGCCCACAACGAAAGTCTGAAATTTAATTAGAGATATTACATAATTAGTAATTCTGTAGGATAGTTAAATCCATATTAGCTCCAAGGAAAAGAGGAGTCTGTGTGGCTGAGGACCAGAATCAAGGAGAGGCTTGGGATCTAGACTCTGATAGTACCCGTTGTGCGAATAACATTACACCATACCTGTCTTTTTGTTGGGCATTATTGGGACTCGGAGGTGTAGAGGAGTAGTAGATTCTGTTTTAGTTTGTTTTTGTGTGTAGCTGGTGACATGGGGAGATTGGGAATTAGCCAGAAAAGGGTGCCTGAGGGATCCTTTTTCAATACGAGCAGGGTTAATCTAGGAAGTCGAAGCATGAGTGGCGGGTATTTGTCCTTGTTTGTGCTCATACTTTTTATTTTGAACAGTATTTCGTTGGTTGTTGGTTACTCGTTGACAGCGGCAGCCGCCACTCGGTCAACTAGTCCGTTTCACCATTTAATACGAAGAAATGATACACCCTGCCCGCCGTGCCCTCCTTGTGAATTCCAGTGCGACAATGAAGATCATGTAAGTTTACCTTTGTGACTTTATTCGTTTTAAGGTTTGCATAATAGCTAACATTGAATCATTTGTGTTGTTTTAGATTTGTATGTACGGGGGTGTTTGTGATGGTGGAAGCAAGCAGTGTAAATGCTCCGACACTTTTGCTGGACAAAACTGTAGTGTGCCTGGTAAGTTTTTGTACTTTTTCGTTTGATCATTGAGTCTTCTTCGTACAGTTGAGTTTTATGTGACCTTTCTAACAAAATTTGGGTTACCAATGTACAGTTTGCCAAAATTCACCATCGACGTCTCCGGGGGCGCTTAATCGATGCGACTGTGAAGATGGATGGGGTGGTACGTTTTGCAATATTTGTCAAAATGATGACATTTGTCATTTTGGTGCGAATAAGTACTGTGACAAGAGTTTCCAAGCGGTGCTTGAGAAGCGGTTTTATTGCCAGGTGACGAGTGATAGTGTTTTGGATTTGGTGAATAATGCAACAGTAAGCGCGCGACTCCCGGTGGGCACTGATACGGAAAAGCAAAAGGGAGAATTTCAGCTTTGGGTGGAGGACGATACAAAGGGGCGTCAAGGCCTATTTTCATGCGCATTTAACTGTAGTCAGACAATTGTTGATTCGAATGCCCGCTATGTTTGCAATGACATTCATTGTAGTGCAGACTGTGTCCCAGGTGAGGGCGACTGCACAGAAATCTTATTGAGTGTACTTGATTCTATTGAAGGGGAGATGAGTTATACGTGCGACGAAAAAACGAAAATATGCAGTGTTGACCAGGAGCAGTTGGCTGACCTTCTGGGTGTAATTGATATGAAATGTGATGCTGGTGAGTGTAGTCCAAATGCCCCTCCAGTGGACCCTGGCTCGGACCCAACGCCTACCCCATTTCCAAAGCTTGTTGTTGGTGGCGCTACAGCGGTTGCATTGTCCATAATTCTTGCCGTGCTGATTGGTAAGCACAGGTATGGCAGGCGCCAGTTTTTGTTGTATCAGAAATTCAATGAAGAAGAGTACTTTGCTAGCCAAAGGCAAAGCATGACTTTGGTTTTCAATAAGATTGGATATGTACTGGGTGGCAAAACTATTTTGCAAAATGTATCAGGCGTGGCATATCCTGGAAAGCTGCTGGCCATAATGGGTGGGTCCGGTGCTGGAAAATCCACCTGTTTGGACATTTTGAGTGGCAAAACGAAGCGAGGAAGGATTGACGGGGAAATTACTGTAAATGGCAAGCCATTTACAAAAGCATTCAAGAGGAGGATTGGATTTGTCGACCAAGAAGAAGCCCTTATGGCCACTTTGACGGTTCAAGAAAGCTTGACGTATTCAGCCATGTTGCGATTGCCGGATAAGATTCCGAATAAGATTAAAAAGCGAAGAGTTCGGGAAATTATGCGAGACCTAAAGATTAGTCATATTGCTCACTCCAGAATTGGAAATTCTACTATGCGTGGTATTTCAGGTGGGGAAAAGCGGAGAGTGAGTATAGCGATGGAGCTTGTAACAGACCCTTGTATTCTTTATTGTGATGAGCCAACGTCTGGACTAGATAGTTATAATGCGTACATTGTCATGGACTGCCTTTCGCGCCTTGCTTCTAAAAGCAATACAACTATTATATGCTCCATCCACCAACCGCGCTCAAACATATATAAGCTTTTTGATAATCTTATGTTGCTGACAAACGGTGAATTGGCTTATTATGGGGCGTGTTCTGAGGCTGTCAATTATTTCCGGGAAATTGGCTATAACTGCCCTCCAGAGTTTAATCCTGCAGACTTTTTGATTGACATCACAGTGTCCTCGGGTAGTGGTATTGGACCCAGTCAAAGTGAAGGTGACGCTGATGATGTGGAGCTTCTTCGAATATCTGATGAGGGGGAGCAGAACACTCCGGAAACAGAGTTGGAAGATTCAAATCGGCTTCACATTTTGACCTCGTCGTATATGGAGTCAGACATTGCAGCAAAAATGAACGATGAGATTGCAAGTCTGTGCTCGTATACAGAGCAGGCGAGTGATATTTCAGCGAATCAGAAAAGGGAAAAGTATTCAAAGTACTCTGCCTCATTTTGGACCCAGCTTCTTGTTTTGTCTGAGAGATCGTTTTTGAATTTGTACAGAAATCCGAGCTTAATGATGGGCCACTATGTAACAAGTTTGTGCATAGGAACAATTCTGGGTTTGTTTTACTATCAATTGGATTTTAATGATATTGGGGCTATACAAAATCGAATGGGTGCATTGTTGATTATGTGTGCCTTTTTGGCATTTGGAAGTCTGAGCTCTGTTGAGTTGTTCATATCGGAAAGGGCTCTGTATGTTCATGAAAGAGCAAACGGATTTTACTTTCCAAGTACTTTTTTTTTGGCGAAAATGCTATTTGACGTAGTTCCTCTTCGTGTTGTGCCGCCATTGATAATGGGAACAGTGTCGTATGCAATGATTGGGTTGCGTCCGACTTTGTCTCACTTTACGTTTTTTTTGGCAACGCTTGTGCTTGTTAATCTTGTTGCCACAAGCATTTGTTTGCTCTTAGGAATCATGATGAAAAAAGGATCTCTTGCTAGTCTTTTAGCCAGTCTAATTATGCTCCTTTCCCTCATGTTGACAGGAATTTTCAACAACAAAGGTAAAGTATATATTCAGCAAATTTGTTAATGTTGATGCACATTTGCTAATTTATATGAATTTATTGTAGATTCGATGCCACCCTATGTGGCCTGGCTAAGGTACTTGTCATTTTTCAATTACGGCTACGAGGCTCTATGTGTAAATGAGCTGAACGGTATGATGATATCCGGGTCCATTGTCGGAAGCAAGTATACTGTGAATGCGAGGGTAATTTTAGTAAAGCTGGGATTTGATCCAGACGACCAGAATTTCAATGTTGCCGTATTGCTATTCTTCTTTGTAGTGTGCCAGGTGATGGCATACGGGTTTTTGAAGACGTTTGTAAAGCAAAAGCGCTAAAACTTTTGCAAAAAAATAAGGCCAATAAAAAAAAGAAAGAAAAAAGAATAGTGTGGGTATTATAAAATAGCTACTCACAGCAAGTGTGGACGAGCGAAGGCGCTTGTGTAAGGGGTTCAGTTCTGAGAAGCATAATTTTGGGGGATGGGGGTTTTATCCAATCAGAAGGCTGCATTTATCATATATCCTTGAAAAAATTGACCGTCAAAAAGGGCCTGAGCTGATGAGAGAAAAACGCTACGCTGCGCTTCGCTCAATTATTATTATTATTATTGTTATTGTTATTATTTGGTGGGATTTGTTTGTGTGAAGTGTTGGACGTGTGGTGGACAAGCAAGGAGAAAGGGTGCAGCTGGGGGACGGGGATCTATATTGGTACGACAGAATAGGAGGTGCTGCATTGTTGGATAGTTGTTTTGATTAGATTGTGTCATTCCCTTTACGTGACCCATAGCACGTTGTTACTTTTTATACACAATGCTGGAAGACGAAAGAAATGGGATTGCACTACAGCTTTCCAAGACAATGATTGGATGTGCTGTGCTCAGCTTTCCGTATGTGCTTCGTATATGCGGTGCTGTGTTTGGGGTAAGTTTAATACTGTTGTGTGCCACCCTCACCGTCTTTTCGTGTGAGCTATTGTTGATGGCTGGGGAGAACACCGGTACTAGCACATATGGGGGGATTGCTGAGCGACTGTTTGGCAAAAAGGCAGATGCATTGGTATGCATTTGCATCAGTTTGTACTGTTTTGGGTCCATGGTAGCCATACTCAGTGTCAGCTCTGACACATTGAGCTCATTGTTGCTGACAATATCAGGCAATTCACTTTTCCAGCGAACGCCCATCATGTTTCTTTGCTTTCTCATTGTTATGCTCCTGAGTAGTATGAGTAATCGGCGAATCGGCGATACTGTTAATCAGCTATCCAATTTTGTATATATTTTCTTTTCAGGGGTACTCATATATCTGGCCTATTACAGCGATTGGATTTCGGTGAAGGGAAGCTCAATTGCCAGTGTGTCAGAGGAGCCTGAAATATTCTCATATGGGGCTTATTACAAACCGTCTGGGTTTTTTAGCGGTTTTCCCATTATTGCGTATGGCTTTGGATGCCAACAGAGCTTATTTATAATTGGACGATTTGCCCGGGATCCTGGCTCTGTTTCATTTGGTGTGAGGCACGGCGTAATCATGACCTCACTTTTCTACATGTTTGTAGCAATTTTCGGCTATTTTATCGAATATTCCGATACATCTTCCAATGTTTTGCTAAATATGCCCAACACATCCTCTGTGTCGATTTTTGGGAAAATGTGCTTTTGCACTTCATTAGTGACAACTTCTGCGCTTGTTGTCTCGCCGGGTGTTCGCGCTCTGGATGGGTTCAAGGTTTCTCTCTTGTCAGAGTTTCCCATACTAGACAATATTGTTCCCCCAGTGTCTGAATCTGTTTTGAAGGTCTGTTTCGTCTCGAGTGCGTTCATGACCGCTGTGCTGGTGACACGACTGGATTTGGTGCTTGGTCTATTGGGGGCCACAACTTCAATCATGGTGTGCTTTCTTTTTCCAGCACTCTTTTTTCTCGGTAGCCTACAGCTGAGTGGAAATGAGAGACTTAGCAATCCTATCACCAAACTCTTTGCAGTTGCTCTTATCGCATTTAGTCTCGCAATGGGTTTTATTTCAACACAATCTATAATTTCGCAAATAACTTGAGAGAAGAAAGAGGGGGGGGGGAAAGAAAAATAAAAGACTTGTGTGTTTTAGGTAGATTGGTTAAAAAACCGAGACGCCAAAAAAAAAAAGAAGAAGAAAAAGAAAAAACCAGAAAAAAAACTTTGACAAATGTTGCTTTATCCAACTCCCATTATTGAGCGAATCATCTCTATTTTGATCCAAAAGCTGCTCGAACAGCCGCCCACACGGCATGAGGGTGCTTGGAGGCATCAATGGTGGTCAAAATTCCCTGCTTACTGTAGTAATTTACAAGGGGAACTGTCATTTTGTGATATGATTCAAGTCTCTTTTTGAGAGCATTAACATTGTCATCTGCTCTCTGCACCAAAGGCTCGCCCGTAATCTGTATCAAAAAAAAAGAAAAATTAGAAATCAAAACACAAAAGAAAATAATAATAAAACGTATCAAGATTTCAAACTTACGTCGTCAGTCATTGGTTTCTTTGGTGGACTAAAGTCAACATGGTATGATCTGCCCGAGCCAGGGTGAACAAGTCTTCCTGTGATTCTTCTCACGAGCAAAGAGTCGTCAATTTTAAATTCCAATACACGGTCCAAAGGAGTCTTTGCCTTTTTGAGCATTTGGTCAAGTTTCTCAGCCTGAACAACAGTTCTTGGGAAGCCATCGAGAATGAAACCATTTTTGCACTCTGGTTTTTTTAAATTTTCCTGAATCAATCCAATAATAATTTCATCATCAACGAGTTTTCCAGCCTCCATAACAGCTTTTGCCTTTTTACCAATGGCAGATCCAGCAGCAACAGCTGCACGAAGCATATCACCGGTAGCCAAATGACATACGCAATAAGTTTCTTTGATTAAGGGGGCCTATTTTTGATAAAGAGAAATGTTTTGCAAGTTTAGGAAAGGAGCAAACAAACAAAAAGAAAAAAACAACACAAAACAAAACAAACAAACAGAATTTCTCAATCAATCCCTACCTGAGTTCCTTTTCCTGCCCCTGGGGGGCCCAACAACACTGTTCTGATTCCTTTCTTAGTTTCTGGCATGATTTCCTCTTTTACTAAATCCACACTTTAGTCGGGTTTTAAACCGTTTTATGCACACACACCACACAACAACAAGTACGTCTAGGTGATACAAATAATACAGTACGAGTCAACGATGCCAGCCATAACCCTAGGCGGGTACCCCACCCACACCACGCCCACCACAAGTAATTATGATCATTTGCAGTCTGGAATTTTATTATCATCTTATAATTATAGTTCACCCTTTTATAACCCAGCAGTAGCACGATTGCTGAGAAGAGTCTGACGGTTTTCACCAGTACTTATGTAATTATGAGCGTTCATGCCTTGACCATCCGAAACTAGAGTCAACTTGTTAAAGACTCCTTTCCCAAAGTAGTCTGCAATGACTGCAAAGCCGTCTTCGGAACCCTCCAAGTGTTTAAAAAATGACTCGTGGTGGGCGGCATTATCTTCTTGTGCCTTTACGATATCCATAATTTTTCGATTTTCTTGTTGGCAAATGACACAAACTCCCTCATTGTCACCCAGACAACGCTGGTGAAAGGAATGCATACACAAAAAGTGGACAGATGGCAAGTCAAGTGGGCTTGTGCACAGGCTGCACTTTGTCTTTTGGAAAATGACAGGTTCTGTTTTCAAGTCCTGAATTTCTTTGCGCAGCTTTTCAGTTTCGGCCTTGTTCAAGTCAATCATACGGTTATCTTCTTCGATATTTTGCTCTTCTTCCTGCAGCTTCCTCGAGATGTAGTCCTTGATGAGTCCCAAAGAGGCTGTCGATGTTTGGCTAAGAATCTCAATGACCATTAAGGGTGGGAGGAGGTTAAACTTTTCAATGTATCCAAGCACTTCAGCGATATATTTTGTACAGTTGCGCTCATTGGACGCAAAGTACGAAAGAGCCTGGACCCACAGTTGTGAATCTCTCCTCCCATATCGCTTACACGAAATTGCAATGTTTTCGTAGTCATCCTTTTGCATGTAGTATTGGATAATTTGCTGATATTCTCCTGCCTTTTCGTAGAGGTACAGGATTCCAGGGCAAAAGTCGTACATTTGGCACAAAACCATGGCATGGTCCAAATCATAATTGGCAGCCTCATTGTCCAGCAAAGCAAGGGCCTTTTGCTTTTGTTTTTCCGCGGCGTCTGCACTCTCTTCTGGCCTCAGATACAACTCCAACAGTGTGTTGAACACTCTGCTGTCCACACAATCCGGAGGCAAATTGTCCACAATGTATTCCAGAAAAACGCAGAGCCAGCCAATCTGATCTGCAAATAAATGGATAAAGCGCTCTGCCGAGCTGCGCACCACTGAAGCTGTTTGCGGTTTCTTTTCCTCGCCAATGTTACTACTCATCGTGATATTGGCAGGCTCAAAGTCTTCCTTTTTAAAGTTTGGCAGCTTTAATGATTCCATAAAGCTATGAAAATCAAACGATGGTGAGAGTGCCTTTGAAGAAGACTTGATTTCGTCATTGTTGGTATGACCAGCTGGGGCCACGTTGTCTGTTACCATGCTTTTCGGGACATAATCTGTGCACAATTCCATGAGAAGCTTTGTCGTTTCCTCTGGCAAATTGTTTACCAAAGTTTTTCCGTATTCTCCCATGTAAGTTTCCGCGTCGATAAAATCAAGCGTCCAAATGTAGTCTAGTACGTCTGTATAATTGTGCACGTCTTCGAGTTGAATTTTGATATAGTAGGCATGTTGAGAAAACTTTTTTGACAGGTACAAAGCATGCTTCCAATAGCCCGCCTGGCGGCATACCTTTATGGCCGTTTCCACGTCAAATGTTTTTTCTTTGTTTGAAATGATAAACTCGTCTAGTTTTTGAACATCTTTGAGTTTCGTATAGCAATTTAAAAGGAGAGTAGTGTGATTTGAGTTTGCTAAATTTTTGGCATGAAGCGTTTGCAAATAATAGGTTAGATTGTGGATCCTTTGGGCGTCTAAAAACTTTCTAATCACATAAGATGGTTCCAGGTACCCAATTGTTCTCACATACTGGGCCATGGCATTGTCAAAATCACGCTTACTACAAACAAACAAAAAAAAGTTTAAACTCAAGAACAACACAGTAAAAATGGGTTTTTGTGTGCACGCACTTACTTGTAAAGGTGGTCCCCGTACTGGGTACAAATTTCAATAATGCTATCATAATCATAATGTTGACTGTTTGCCAAACTAATGGCCAGAGGATACAAATTCTTTTTGAATAAAATGTCCAACTTTGTTTGGGTATCCTTTTCCTCCAACTGGATAAAGCTGTTTGTCCTTTGCGAGCAAATGATAAAGACGGATCCCCATTCGGACACGACATCAATGACATCGGACAATACCGCTGAAAATGCAATGAATCTATTTTTAATGTCATAGATTGTAATTGAATTGACATCCCGTTCTCCATTTTTGTTCATTCCGCCCAGGGTGAGTTTCTGTGCGGCTGCATTTCCAGCGGCACTACTCTTTCCTACCACAAGCAGATAATTGCGAAACCAGTGCAGCTTTGCTTTTGGTCCATCAAAGGCACAGCATGACGTTCTTCCCTCGATGCCGTAAAAGTACACGGCTTCGCGTCTCCCCAAAATCATGCTCCCATCTTGTTCCGGGTCGCTCATATCAAAGCAGCCCAGCTCACACCCTTGGTTGTGCAGCATGTCCTTGGTGTCTTCTTTTGCGTTGTACAAAAACACTGCAGCCGAGGTGGTGATAAACAAGTTTGTCGAGTCGCGGTAGAATCCCAGCCCCGTCACTGGGTGAATGTCTTCATGAATTACCTTTTGCCGGGTATAGCGGTCACGCGACAAGTCTCCTCGCACCAGCAAAACAGTCCCATTCACCAAGCCAATAGCAATCTGTGACAGATTATCCAGTGTCGCAATGGTTGCCACTGCCACCGGCTTGCCATTGTGTGAAATGTTCATGGGCCGGGAACAGGTTGGGAAGCCATCTTTGTCAAGCTTGTCACTATTCCATATTTTCAAAACTGCAAACTCCTTATTGGAATCTTCCCCCACACTAATCATAATGTTGTGGTGCTTTGACTGATGCAAGTGTGTCACACACAAATCATAGGCAGGAAAGCTGCTCGCTTCACCGTTGCGGTTCACCACATGAATCATACCCTCTGCATCCCCAACCACAATATACCCCCGCCCACTAGTACATGCCGTAATGGTCACATTTACCAGATTTACACTTGCTCCCTGATCATTGTCACTAAAGCAGTTTTCACTCAGCTCTCGCTGACTGAAAAACGGAAACTTTCTCCACTGAATAATCGCCATTGCGAAAAAAAAAAAAACCAAAGAAAATCTAAGAAAAACAAAACCAACAGGAATATTATTATATTTTAGGGTAATATAAGAAGGAGAAAAAAAAAGCAAAACGAAAAGGTGTGTGTGTTAAGATTAATAGAATAGATAGACCAACAAGGGTATATTGGATGTATAGCCTCCGTGGTGTCAATCTACAGCAGCACCAATGCTGCAGACTTTGGAAACGCTGCTGTAGTAGCAAAGTGCTACCAGTGAAGCAAATCTCAATGGTGCGTTATTTACATGGCCTTGATTTGTTTTGGAAAACTAGAGACTTATGTATATTCCGTTGTTTTTGTTTTCTTTCTTTTTTTTTTTTAGAAAGACTTTGATTATGATGAAATTTCCAAAGAAATGAATAATCGGATTGGAAAATCGAGCATTGAGTTCCCAGCCGTGAAAGAAAAGGATCCCATTGACTGGCCATTCCCCGCCAATTACAAAGACAGCCGAAGATGGAGCAAGTGGCAGAATTTCTGCTGCAGCCTTGCGTCTTGGAATTCCATCAAATTTCTCAAATACTTTGCCAACGTGCGCACACACAATCTGGACACCCTGTGTGAATATGTGTGCTACCGGAAAGAGGGGCAACCACTGCTGACGGCATGCAATCATCATTCGTGCTTGGACGATCCACTTCTTTGGGGAACTTTTATTGATCGGTGCATGCAAATGAAACCTGGGCCCTACCCAGACCATGTGCGCTATTCGTTTGCTGCAGAGGAGATTGCTTTTCCTCAAAAATGTGTAAATTACTTTGTGGCGGGGGGTAAAGTGATTCCAACCAGGCGGGGTGATGGGGTGTACCAAAGGGGCATTGACTTTGGTATTGAAAAGGTACTTTGGAAAAGAAAAAAACCCAGCTCTTTATGATTTCTGGTTCTGGTTGACTCATTTTTATTTTTTTGTTTTTGTTTTGTAGCTCAATGAAGGAGAGTTTGTTCATGTGTTTCCTGAAGCAATGATTGTTCTGGGCAGGCACTATGCCCGTCTCAAGTGGGGAATTGGAAGGATGGTTATGGAGGCAGAAAGGGTGCCCATCATTATTCCATGGTGGCATATCGGGATGGAAAAGGTGCTACCTCCTGGGTGCGTAGTACCCAAACTATGGGAAAATCTAACCATTGTAGTGGGCAATCCCATAGACTTGTCGGTTCTGCTCTCAGAGGAAGAAGCAAAAAAGTTTCGATGGACTACAGAGTCCGGGGAAAGGGCAGATGAGGTTACCTCCATACGAAAATTGGTTACCGATGTCATCCAGTGGGAAATGTTTCAACTAAAAGAAAAGGCAGAGGCCCTGCATTTTGAACATTTTGGTGAATAAAAGAACTGAGAGTGCAAAAGATGGTGTGTTTTTATTTAAATTTTCTCTGTCTCTCTCTCTCTCCCTTTCATTTGTTTTTCATTGTCGTTCGCTTGTCCCGGGCGGGCAGAGCATATCAGGAGCGCATGGAGAAAGATGCGTACTTTCTTTTTGAGTGACAAGGTCTTAAGCAAGGCTGATGTCGATTATGAGCGAGCTGGTTCTGGGTGAACTTGTCTTGTAAAATATTGAACGATGAATATTGCACACTTCAAAGATGCACACTGCCACTGAAGGATGAAGATGCTTATGAAAAACCATTGATGCACTACCCTCGTGCACTACATACTGCCTAAAGTTGATGTAGCTACTGGCTACTTTGCTTCCTGAATCCCTCGGCACTGCAAGTTGCAACCCAAATTGTGTTTCATGTGAGTTTCAACCGAGGAAATGGCTGATGCGAGGGGCTGGCCATGGTGCAGTGTGCAGCACGTTGACTTGTTGAGGCGTTGACGCAAGGTTGAGGCCTGACTCCTGAGGCCGACCGTTTTGCCAAACATCTCATCGGTGTGTTTTTTATCTGTTTCGCAGCTCGTTTCATTTAGATTTCCGTCGGCTACAAATAGTGCAATATTTAGCCTTTCTCACCAAGCAGAAGAGTCATTAGCTCAGTGGTAGAGCAATCGATTGCAGCTCGATAGGTCGCTGATTCGATCTCGGCATGGCTCTCTTTGGATGCTTTTTTTTTGAACTTTTTTTTTTATATAATTACTGTCAGCTGCGAGCTCAGTAGACCTTTTATCCTGGAACAAATTGCCCAGCTACAGATGTGAGATGATGAGAGATAAACCCTACCCCGCGTTACAAGTGCCCGTCTATAAGTAGCGCTGTACTGGCCACTTGGATTTTGGAATTCCACAGAAACCTTGCTCCCAGGCTTTCATACTTACTTTTTTGCTGGGACAAATCTTTTGCTTCGTGTCTGCTCCCCAGTCCCCGAACAGTGAACCCATTGACGGATCCTTCAGGTAGAACAAATTTATTTACACTTTACAAGGCCAAGGCGGGTCACACATCCCTTTTGTGAAATCAAAGATTGTATTATCATGGACATTGATTTTGATAATAGAAACTGAGCTGCACTAAACGTTGTTTGCTTTGAAAAGGACTTGGCCGTCTTGGCAATCTCTCTGCTGGGCGAAGCGAATGCTACACCTGAATACGTCATCTCCATGGAAACTGAAAAGGCTTCCTTTTCTTCCTCGCTGGCAAACGTGTAGGGCCCGTCCAAGTCAACATAGCATCTATAGTATTTGGTATCAATGACATGGTTACCGTACATGCTGTAAAATGCGGCACAGTCAGAGTTCCACAAGTGAACGGCGTCATCAGTCAAAGCATCTTTTGTCAAGGCATTTGGGAAGCCCTTTCCTTAAGTTTGATTGCGAGCAAGATATTGGAGCTTGACATGTGTGATGTCATCTTCCCCCTCTTTGTCAATTGCTCATCTTTGTCAATTGCTCTACCACCGAGCTAAGAACCCGCTTGCTTGTTGAAAACCGGCCAAATTATTTCATATTTGAATGCAACGCAAGCAGGATGAGAGCTATAAGTGAAACAGACAGAGATCTCAGTGAAAAAAGATGGCAGCTCACTTCTTTGTCAATTGCTCTATCACCGAGCTAATCTACTTTTTTTTTTTTATCTCCAGAGTCTCCTATTTTTTTTCCATATGTAGCAGAAAGCACCACTGTGGCTGGCCGCACTCTTTTTTGTTGTTCTTGGACGAGGCGCTGTTTATTCCCACACCAATTTTCAACGAAAAGAGATCTGGATGCAAGACGAGGGAGAGAGCGCGCAAGTAGTTGGCGGGAAAGATGGTCCCTGGTAGTCTTCACTACTCTGTCGATCCGCGGATATATTGTCACTTCAAAGGCTCAAATACATGCAACGAAGTTGGCGCGGCCCCATCTGATGCTTGTAAAATGAGCAGTTGAAGATTGAAACTGTAGCAGGAAAGATGAGACAAACAAGCGGGACGACACACACACACACAAAGCCTTTCTTTGTCAACTTATCTAACACTGAGTGAGCTTAGACCTGAGTCATTTACACTCGCTCTTTTATTTTGCACAGAGTAAGGTCTGAAAATCACAACTGACATTTTGTCATGATATAATTCACAGAGAGAAACTCCATCGGCCATTGATAACAATGGCATGTACCGATCCAACTTGGTTGACTTCAGCTTGGTGACTGTTGAAAGGAACACCATGAAGTGAGAGGAAGGTTTGCTCTCTCCGAACGTTGTTTGTACATTATGTTCTCTTTCTCTGTATGTGCAGCTGAATTTGAAATTAAATGATTCGGTTTGCGGTGGGCCATATTCTCGCGATGACACGGCCTGTAATCATGGCGTATGGGACGGGACCGTACACTCTACTGTCTGTTGAGTTTGATTGATTATCGCCCAGCAGCCATACATGGCCCCTTGGCACCTTTACATATTCAGAAAAGGCGCCATTTTTGCGAACAAGATCCCCTGGCTGAAAATGAAAGCAATTAGTACGCAGAAATGACAACAATGCTGATGATAACAAACATGCTTACCATGCCCGCGATTCTTTTGCAAACGGAAACGTTTGGGTCGGACATTGATTTTGCAATTACAACATTTCCTTTTTGCAAAGAGTGCCTTCGAACAGATAAGCAATCTACCACGACAACGTCCCCATTTGCATTGATTGTTGGAGTCATGGAAGGACCTACACACTATAATAGGGGGCTTAATAATCTCGCGAGAAAGAAAGAGAAAAAGGGGGATCAAATTTCTTACCTTTGTGAGGTGACCTACATGAGTATGGAATAGATGGCACCCACAGCCAATGTTGATTCCCATGAGAATCTTCTTCCACACCATGATACAGCAAATAAAATACAACAGCAACACATCATTGATAGTCTCCTCGGAGGGAGGCCACAAATATGCACACCATAATATTTCCATGACGACCTGGAAAGACACTCTGGAGCGTAACCCTCCCAATTTATAAATCTCTTGATATATCTTTATTTCATCTTTTCTTTTTCCTTTTTCTTTTTCTGTTTTTTGGTCTTCAGAATCTTCTTCAATCATGACTTCTTCTTCTTCTACTTCTTCTTCTGCAAATAATGTGCCTGCATCAATTCTGGAACGGGTGCTGGCCGAACTGGAAGAGGACAGTGTGGAGCCCTTGAAAGCTGCCGCGTCCAAGCTGCTCAATATGATTTTGCATCAGGAGCGGGTGGCCAAAGATCTCTTGTCGAAAAAGTGCAATGGAATTGCGCTCGTGTTGACGGCACTGGAATTTTCCTCTGAAGTGATTTTGTGTGAAACATTGGTGGCCATTGTAAATGCATTGAGCAGTCGGTCCTCGAAAGGGGCGGTAGTGTTGGTGAATCGTGGGGCGTCCCGTGTATTGTTAAAGTGTCTTGGGAAAACTGCGCAAAAGGGGCCAAAAAGTGAAAATCTAACATCCAGTTTGCTGCAAACACTGGCGGATATTGCACCCAAGGATAAGAAAATTGCAGTCAAAGCCCGGCTCAATGGGGTTCTTCCGGTGCTGGTATCCATTTTGAAGAAAAACTTCAACAATGGAAAAGTATTTGCCCCCGCGTTGAAGTTGATGAAAATTTGTTCAGCCAATGGCAACAATGCCATTTGCCTGGGGAGAATCGGAGCCATTTCCACCCTTGCGTCGTACATTAGTATGCACTCTGAAATTCGCTTAGCGGCTACCCATTCACACACGCTACTGCATGCCATGAGCGCCATGGCCAATTTATCCGGTCCCCGGATGAACATTTCGCAGGTGGTAGAGCGGGGGGTTGTCAAGTTAATGGTGAGCATGAGCAAAGAATGGGCGAAAAAGGATCAGCGCCAGCGGTGGGTGGATTTGCGAAAGGCCATGCTGGTGGTCCTCAAAGCGGTAGTTTCCCACGAGAGGGGGAAAAAGGCATTTATCCAAGCAGGGGGGGTCAACGTGTGTTTTAATATATTTAGAAACCTCAACGAGGGTACGGAAATGGACATTCTTTTTTCCATTCTCGCTTTGCTCATCAAAAAGTGCCACTCAAAGCAGCTGCTCCCTGTCCCAAAGGGCCCGTCCAGAGTGTTTGACATTCCGTGTGGGGCCCGGCGACTGCTTGCATGTACTGGGGCCAGTGACGAAGAAGATTCCGACGAGCAGGACTCGTCTGTAAAGGATGATACAAATCTCCCAAGTATTGAAAATCTTGAAATTATAAATAACCAGAGCGTGTCTTATAGCATCGATGTCAAAAATTTGAGACCTGTGCTCATTGTGGACGAAAAGGAGCTCAAGCTGTACGACACATTTTTTCCCGAATGGAACTGGGTCAAAACAAAAGAAGACATTATAGGAGAGCAGCCCAAAAATCTTCCCACAAAAAGTGTTACACCATTTGTCAGTGTCACTCCCATTCACCAAAGCAGCGACTACACCAAAACCGGTGCTGAACCGTTGTACAAAAAACCTCCAAGTCTTCAAAAAACCATTGGGTTTCGCGAAATTGAGAGAATCGTCTCAAAGGATAAATTCGAGGCTCTCGTTGTCTACGACGTCCACAAAACGGCCCCTGGCAAGTGCGAGTTTGCAGGAGCCGCCAACAACAAAACAAAACTTCCCCCATTTGCCGAACTGTCAAGTAATAACTTTTCATCCTCTTCCTCATCCCTGTCCTCGTCCTCGTCTACATTGTCGTCGTCATCGGAAAAGAAGAAAAAAAAGTACGGCAAAAGTACACCATTTACCAGCTGCAACTGCAACACAAATTTGCTCCACTTTGAGTCGCGGTTCGAAAGCGGCAATCTAAGGCAGGCCATTTTGGTCGGGGAAAACGAGTACGACTTGTTGTTGGACCCCGACATTAACACCGACTGCCATTTGCAGTGGTTTTTTTTTCAAATTTCGAACACAACAGCTCACACATCCTACAAATTCAATATCATCAATCTCGAAAAATCAAACTCACAATTCAACTTTGGCATGCAGCCAGTGTTTTATTCGCACACGGAAAATGAAAGCAAAGGGACTGGGTGGCAGCGTACAGGAACCAGTATCCTTTACTACAAAAATCACTACCGACGGTGGGGTACAGAAGAAGATAATAATAATAACGATACTAGTGGTAGCCTGAAAAGTCTAAAGGGGGACAGGCACGCTTCCTTTTTCACAGCCACCTTTACCATCACTTGCTCATACGAAAATGACAAGTGTTTTCTGGCCTACCACTACCCATACACCTACACAAACCTCATGGACCATTTGCGTGCTCTCGAAGCCTCCCCAATGGGCCAGAGTCGCATGCAGAGACAGAGTTTGTGCACCACGCTGGGTGGCAATGATTGTCCAGTGTTGACCATTTCAAATTTTTCTTCCATCAACAGCGTTAAAAGCCGAAATACAAGCAGCAATAATAACCTCAAGGATGGTAGCTCGAGCAGCAACACGACCACCGGAAGCAACAACCCAACGTACGATAGTGTCCCCTTGGTGGAACGCAAATATATTTTCATCTCGGCCAGAGTGCACCCGGGTGAGTCAAACTCTAGCTGGATCATGAAAGGGTTTCTCGACTTTTTACTCGGCCCATCGGAACACGCCAAACGACTATGTGGCCTGTACGTCTTTAAAATTGTCCCAATGCTTAATCCAGACGGCGTCATTAATGGCAATCACCGCTGCTCGTTGGCCGGGTGCGATCTAAACAGACAATGGATCATCCCCGACCGCATCCTACACCCAACTGTCTATCACACAAAATGTCTGCTACTCAATCTCAAAGCCAAAGGAAAGCTTCCAATCTTTTACTGTGATTTTCACGGACACTCGCGAAAGAAAATGGCCTTTATGTACGGATGCAATAATCCCTCAACCCTGTACGACCCCGAACAGGACTTTCCAAAAATCCTCAACGACATTGCACCCGCCTTTTCCTTCAAAGCATGTCGCTTTGCAGTGGAAAAGTACAAAGAATCCACCGCCCGAGTGGTAGTCTATTCCGAGATGGGCATCACCCGAAGCTACACCCTGGAGAGTTCCTACTGTGGCGCAGACCGAGGCCCCTACAAGGGCACCCATTTCGGCCTGTTTCACCTCACTGAAATGGGAGCCTATTTCGCTCAGGCCCTCCTTGAGCTTGTCAATGACAACAATAGCCTAACGAACAGCAACTCCAGTAGCAGTCAGTGTGTGGGCTTTGACCACGCCCGAATGGCACACTACTATAGTGACACCACCTCTTCGGAATCCGAGCCCGAGTGACGACTGTTTGCCATTTGAATAAAATCAAAAAAAAAAAAAAAAAAAAAAAAAAA